>JAUELE010242972.1:0-11269 GCA_031471655.1 Diodora aspera | reverse complement strand
GTTACATTCTGCGGAGGGACTGATTCTATCATTCTTGGGGAGGGGGCCGGGGGGGGGGGCGAGGAAGAGGCGCTACTGGTGATATGTAAGTCAGAATTATCGTGAGAGATCAACTGTTTTGATACATCTTTAAACCTATGTACTTTTACTATATGGTATTCGCATCCTGGAAGATAATCCCAAATTTACATTTTCAGCACCCGCATCCCGAGGGAGAAGCCCCCGTTGTAATTAACACCAAAAGGGGATTCAACATAGCGCGTATTAAGGGACAGACTCCTAAAATCAATGAGCAATTCTCTCGTTAATTAGACACAATTTTCTTAACAAAATACCGCGTTACGAGGGCAAAGTCTCCACAATATCCGACAGGAGACGTCGCATCTGGCTAAAAACAGTTCACGTTGCATCCAACAAATTTTCGCGCACATTTTTTTATTTTAAGATACAACAGAACAAAGCTAATTTCATGCATATTTGATTGTTGTCTTTAATTAAACTATATTACAGCTGTCGCCCCTTCCTGGAGAAAATTGATTTTGTTTTGTAACGGGCGTTGTCTCTAAACTCGGGGTGCGAGGTTAATTCCCGGCGGAACTGCCGCCTCTGAGAGAGGTTAGGATGATTTTAACAGATGATCGCATCGGTCACACAGCAGAGAATGGCTTCTCATCTTCACACAAGCGACCAATTAAGCAGTAATTTTGTCTAAAACAAGTCTCTCCATCGTTCATCACAATGCGTGACAAGACGCCCCTTGCACGTCGAAATGATTGCGCCAACTGTTACAAAATTGACTTTTCTCTTATTTATTTATGTATTTATTTATTTAACATAGTTAACAAGTATCATTAAATATATCCATGACATTTTATAAAATTTGTGTTTGTGCGTATGCGATAGTTTTAAAGTTGGCTCTCGTCATGATCGTCATAACCAGTATTTTAATGTCAACATAAATAAACAAAACAGATGTTTACGAAGAAACTGAAACGTTCCATGAGACGCAAATATACCAAAACATAATCTTTACTTTCTCAGAATGCTGACGAAAGCATGAATCATTTGGAAGCGAATGAAAGTGTCAGCAGTGCTAAAAATAGCGTAGGGATTTCCACATACGTCATTGACCGGTTCCATATAAGGGCAGGAATGACGTCACATGTGCCTGACCTTCACGCTATCGCCAGAGGCCTTGTGTGTCATGAGAGATAAAAATAATGACTGTGAGCATATTTCAACCTAGACTATAAACATGTTATAAACTAATCTAAACATTTTAGGTACGTTTGGTGAGCACGAGCGGGTAAATTTCAACAGTAAAACCATGTACGTGTGCTGTATCGCGTGCATTTGGACGGTGAATAACGTTTCGATCTATGCGCTCGTGCGTGTGGTTTTTCGTCGGTTCGGGGGGTAGTGAGGGATCGAGGGCGCGGCGGTGAGGGGAAATAGGAAAGAATGAAATTGATGTTTTTAGCTTCGGAGAGAACGGGATGGGGGGGGGGGGGGTGCAAGAAAGGTTGAAGAGACAATAATAGTTAAATTATGAGTTTTCTGATTCACTCATGATTTCATAGTATAGGCTATATTGGATTGACGTATTAGCATGAGTCCAGCTTAAATGCAGTCTCAACGCCTCAGGAAAGAAAGCTGTGTATGAAAGTGGAGTGGGCGAAGTGGTTTTTAAGGACGCAGTTGTCAATATTTAAGTTATAGAGGCCCAGATATATATGGAGGAAATAAACGACTCTTAATATTTATGCATATGCGCCTTTAGCTTCGTTTTAGTTGTCATTTCAAAGGTTATTCGTGAGGTATAATGCATAACCTTTGACATGACATGGAATACGTGACTATATGCATAAATATTAAGGGTATAGATGACCACGTGTTACTGTGATTATACTTGCAACAGATCCCGTATGTACGCTGACGCTATCTGCAATCGCTTTCATCTAAAGTACCAATATAATACTAAGCATTATCAAACCTCGGATTGTAGGCTCAATTCCTGTATACCAATTTAACATTATTATTGAATTTTCCCGGTTTCAAATTTTGTCTACGTGCGAAAAGCAACTGTCGAGATAAACCTTGAATTATCTTGACATATCTTTATTGTGCTCGTCTTTGAATTTGTTTTGGCTGTTGTTTTTTCACAGTTCTTATCTGTTTCGTAACCTACGTGCAGAGGTCGATCATTTCTGTCAAAACAAATCTGTTGACAAGAGATCTGTCACACGGTTTTGAGGGGTAGAATAGGCTGTCGAACCTGTCTGCTTCAAGGACGCAACATCAACTGAGTTTGTGCTTAACACGAGATCCTGCAATCCTTAAGCTACATCGCCACGATGCACACAGGCGGAGCCGGGGTGGGTGGGGGTACTGCGCTATAGTTCAGTCGGTAGAGCATGTGTTCACGATTCAGCAGGTCCAGGATTCGAATCCCGCGTTGAGAGATCTACATCTTCTCTGTATACATATATATTCTTGCTATATATACCCTCTCATGATCCGGTGCGTTGTCTCAGCATGACGTAACCCTGGGTTCGTCAGTACCAACCGTATCTCGCAGGTTTCACCGCATCAAGTCGTGTAGCAGGTAATGCTGGAAAACAGGTACAATATCCGGATCACGACCATTCAAACCCAAGACTGCATGATCTGACAATTGCTGGATCTGCGCTCACATCGTTGTAACCACTGATCAATCTTTCATACATAACACCATAATGGCCACAGTGCCGCATCGAGTATAACCACGGTGTGTCAGGTTCTAACTCCGGCTTGAAAAGGTTACGGGGATTGGATTCGAACCCAAAGCTGCCACGTCTGACAGATCACTTGACCGACACGCTAACCCTGATCTATAGCGTTCCATGTTTATCTCAGTCAGATACCATTCACTTCCAAAGTTTCAAATCTCACCAGAACTCGACCTCATAACCCGTCAGTGCTGAAGTTCTACAACAGCACGTCAGCCAAACTGGCCCAAAGTGAATTTGCGAGGTTCGAAGTTGGACGACCCAGCTTCTTTGACTTAATTTGACCATCATAATTCTGGCTTCGTCAAAAGAAGTCAATTAAAGTCTTGGCCCCTTTTCACCCATGCACACGCATCTTAAGAGATCTCTTAAAGGCATACACTCATGCTAACACACACTCACTTTTATTTGTTTGATGTTCACCGCAGTTCGGTCACACGTCTTAAATTATCTAGGCCAACGCCATATTTCCAAGTGACGAAAGTTAATCAAGTCAAGATTCTGATCCTTTGCAGAAACGTTTTTAAAATCTTGAAGATCTTTAAACATCATTCACTTTTACAAAGAAGCGCAAGTTTGGTTCGAGTGTTAATATATTCGCATATAAATTCATATAGTACAAAGCGCCTGTCAGATTCACCTCCTCGGCTGGGCTGGTCGCCGCCGTGGTGACAGAGCTTGGCACTGTGCCAGTGTCACTACACTACACAATGGACATTTCGCATCGCGTGTGGAAACAGAGCACGGGTGAAATTTCCTGTTCTGTTTGGCTTTATTAGATCCAGATTTCAAGTGCCATTTTCGCGAGTTTACCACAGCAATAAGCTTCTCCCTGCTTTCAGCTCCTCTCTTCAACCGATGACCGAGGTCAAACTTCGCCATTGCCAAATGTCATCGCACTCTCAAAACAATTGCTGAATTCACATTTTAAGTAGGAAATTAAAGCAACACCGTCGAGTTTCATTTAAAGCTATATTTTACGTTTTGTACAGGGAGTGGTCATAAGTTTATGTGACCACGATGAATTTATTCCGTCCCGTTTTGACCAGCGAGTGTTGCCTTGGATTTTCCAGATACGTCGTAATGTACTTATTTAATCAATGTATCCATCATGATGAATCTTGTCCGAATATCCGAATACATTAATTAGCTCTTCAATCATATGCTGGGTTCTAATTAGAGTAAAGAGAGATTTATAATCAAGGGTAATTAATTTCTTTCAAACACAAGGGTCCATTGTGTGCATCCAACATAATATGGTTGTCAATATTGTCGGTTACAACTTCAATCCATACTAAATTACGAGAATATCTTGTTAATTGCATGCATCGGTTGCACAATGATGAACAAGTCTCTGTCCCATCTTGGCACCTTAAGCTAGTCACTACTTCATTCTTGACAAGCCCAAGTTGAAAACACTGCTCGTATTCAGCCAACCAGAAATCTGTTTATATTAATAACCTTGCCTTGAGCAAAACATCAGTGTCTGCCTCAAGTGATGTATGACGTCACGGAAACCTCGTGATACACGTGTTTTATGATCAATCATAAAGCGCCAGAAATGAACATGTTTACAACTTTGGGAGAAATTTATATTTTACAACATGTACATACCCAAGTTTCAGACTTTAAAACAAGTTCCATTTAAATCCTAGGACACGTTGGCAACGTACCGGCTTGCTTGAACAGTCACGTGACTCCAAGATCACGTATCTTGTATCTCAAGTACAATTTTCCGTCGACACTGTATGGGTGGTCATATTGTGTTCCAACCTTGGCTGCATGGAGCGACCTACTTTTATAGGCAACTGTTGTTTCAGTTGACAATCTCAAGACATACAGAAACAATTTGTAAATGCCATAAACCAATTTAACTCAAATTGCATTCACCAATACAATGATACCTCCCGCCCCCCTCACAAAAATATGAAATAGATAAACCGACAATCCCAATGTTGTTCAAACCATCTTGTATCAAATCCAATCCGAACAAAAAATGATGGTGTCTTTCTCTGCCCTACTTTCAAATCCACTTATTTTTTTCAGAATCAAGAAGCCAGCGACGACAACAATGGCATTTCTTTCGCGGTGAGGAGGATGAATAGGGTCCCTTTGCACCTGCAGCTACCTGTTGCCCGTATCGATCACCAACAGGTATGGCTGCCTACCTGTCCGCTCACCTGTAGCAATCAACAGGTGGTAAACGAGAGCGGTCCAGGATGCTCCAGATATGTTGCATAGAAACAAGGAGACGAGGCAACTTTTAGGAGCTTTTGAAGCGTCTCACATTGTGATCTTTACTGCTTCTCAAGACGGACAGTGATGAAAACTCTAACTGACCTTTTAACTATATTCAAAACTTTAAACGGCTGCCTTCTTTGTACTGGGAAAGATTTGTATTTCAAATCTCAACGGTTTCAACCCATAATCTAGGCCAGCCACTGATTAATTGTTTTAAGCTAATTCCATAACTCAAATATTAACTCGGAAGTTATAACACTTGTATTTTACATAAATACAGACTCAAATCTCCAATTGCGTGTTATGCGCTAGTATTTAACTCGTATCGCTATGCTGTACTAGAGTTACGTTTCGTTATCTCGTCACCGCTTCGATGTCCTACTTTCCTTCAAGCTCGACTCGACGGCAACTCTTGTTAAAGGGGTCGAGAGACTGTGAAAGTGGCCTTTGTCAAAAGTTGTCCGGGTACTTCTAAAGTAGGCCACGGTATCGATGTCGATGCATCGAAGACTGTACAGAACTTTCTTGTTTGGAGAGGCTGGATTGGAAGTTTTCTTGCACATTTAAAGCCCAATGTTGTATATAACAGTAGTGAAATATACAACCATGAACAATCCCACGTCTCCAATCAAGATCACGATCTATGAGATTGATCGACAGGTAATGAAATATACAACAGGAAAAGCAAATTTAAACACGCTATTTAAGCGATTGGTTTTTAATTTTTTTCCAAATTGGAAACGCATGTTTTGTATTAAATACAAATAATGAGAATTATACAATGGAAGAAATGAACTAGTCATCAAATGAAATATGACGCAACGAGTTCTCTCTTTGGTGACATAATTTAACACAAATAACATAAAAACAATATTAATATAAATCTATCTTACTTAAGTAGTCAGTTCCCCTGAAGAAGAATAGGAAGTCACGTGATATAGGAAGGCACATATTACAATAAATAAAATATATAAGTTAGTGATTTCCCAATGCATGATAGTAGGACCATTATGTTACTGAACCCTAAATGCAAAACAACGACCAACTTGGTCTGGGATGCAATTATGAAAACGTAGTAAGGCACGTTGATGAATAATAATACTATAAAAATGAATTATGTGAAAAAAATATTCTTGGTCCACATCGAGAGGTGAAAGCGTCAAGGGTGTCCAAATAATAAATATATAGGGAATGAAAATATTTTACTTTACATGATGTACATAAATAAACTTTGTTTTTAGTTTGCTTGCATAAAAATACGGTATACGAAAAAGAAAAGGTTGTGACACTTTCCGACGGTAGACCCTTTACCGCGGAGTTCTTAAAAAACACGGAATAAGTCGTTAAACGAAATGTCAAATTTTAACAAGGTTTTCCAAACCTTTTGAAACACAGTGGCACGTTCTTTTTCCTTTTCGAACAGTCCAGGGCAGTTTAGTTGCCATTAATGCCAAGGTGGTTAAAGAAAGGCAGTCTCAGAGATTTGCCAACGTCCAAAGGGGAAGCACACGTGGTGAAGGTGTTAGATCCAGAGGAACCTGTGCTCCCAATACTATCCCCCGATATCGACTCCGGGGAGGAGGGAGGGGCGACAAACACATCGTTGACACACATTGTGTCTCGCAGAGTGGAACATAACTCCAAAAGTTCATCATCGAATACAGCATGGGTCGATTCATTCCTTCTGTTAAGGTTTAGCACCGAGTTAAACTGTGATTGCATAGACGTGAAATCCAGTGTGTTGTTATTAATGTTCACGTTAATGTTCAAAGGCGTCTGAACGTTCAAGGTGTTAACAGGTGCGTGAACGTTCAGTGTGTTCACAGAGTCTAAGATATCGTCCGACACTGGGGAATAACTGAACACTGGGCTAGAGCGACAACTGTCACTTGAAGAACGACTGCTTGTTGACGACGATGCCGACGACTGAAATGCACTGTACGTTGAGAAAATATCTCCAGAGAACGATGGACTCAAGCTGGTTGGGCTGCCAGATGAGCTGGACGGTGGAGAATCGAATTTGATGGACTTGGGTCGCTCGATGGGCGCTGGATGCTGTGTCGTTGCTGGGAGGACCGAGTTTGCTTGCTGGTTTTTGTTGACGAGATGGTTCAGTTTTCGTTCATCTTCGTTGTGAATGAAATGGCATCTGGGTCCGTAGGGGCAGAATCCAATAGTGTGGAAGGTACGGCAGAGTTCGGTTTTATACTTGGGGTGTCTGGCCAAGTTTCGGAGTTCGTGAATACCATGAGCGAACTGACACTTGTCGCCGTATTTACAATGTCCGCTCTCCTCGAATGGACGACACATCTCCGTTTTGTAGCGGCTCGAGTTGATATTCCCTTGTGTGCGGCCCACCGGCTCGCTCATACTTCTGTCCAGCTTTCGATGTTCGCGAGATGCTGTGACAGTTTGAAGTCCACACCCGAAAGAGTCACTTTGAGAAATAAGCATGTTTGATCCAGGCACAAGACTACTCTGGGAAGATCCACGGCCAGTCACCGGCACGAAGGCACTGTTTCTTGTGATACTGAGCGAAGACGATCCAACTATCCTACGGTCTGTAGCTGCTGGGGGTTGTGAATTCAACTGGTTGTTTCGGAGATTCTGAAATCGAAAACATAAACAATGTTAAGTTCACTTGTCAAAATAATTTGAAATCAACAACAAACTGGATCCAAACGTCGTTACCATCAACATCGTACACAGGCTCGAAGAAATGAAGTTACAAGTTGAACATAGGCTTTGAAAGAATAAGACTAAGTTACCTGTAAATCTCTGACATCATAAAAAGCAGGAGATGCAATAGTAGTAGACATTGTCAAACGTGAATATAGTATTGCCCTCCACTGTTTGACTATGCACTGCTCGTATCCGAAGCGAGAATGACAACTCTTGCCTCGTGGTCGATTATATGGCAAGTGGGCGGAGCTACGCTTGTCCGTCATCACCGGCGGTGACTTCAAAGCCACGCCTCCTTCACCTGATTGGTCGACGCTGAACAATAGCGTGTGAATGCCGGCGCACTTGTTGCGGTAAGCTCGTAGCCAGTGGCGGTATGACGGTCGGTCTTCATTCCTTTACAAACGCATTTTTCTACTGTCGGAATTGTTCATTGGTCGACAGTTCTGGTCCTTATCGGCCAGAAAGGAGTGGCTGAATTCCCGTGTGTATTCTCCTTTCGTTTATTGTGATGATGTTTTGAAAGTTTAAAGGGCTGTGACGTCACCCCCACCGCGTGCTTTGAGGGGGTGGACGAAGCCAGTTTTCTTCGCCAAGTCGAACTGTCAGCATTAAGAATTACAACCATATTTACTCTCTACATCCGTTCTTTTATTCAGGCTATAAATGATAAATTAAATATCAGAGTATATTAAAGATACAAAACGAAAATTAGGAAATGAATTATGTTTACATCGGCTATCTCGCCTTGTCGATTTCACAACACCGCTATCGCTTGAGTCACATGCGCAGGAAGTGGATTCCCGCGTTTTCTGATTTTGGCGCCAAAATGAAGCCAACGCTATGGACAAAGAAAATAAACAACATAATGTGTGCGGCAAATAGGTCAAAATCTCATCTCTCCTGGAAATAGCTTATTTGGGGGTCCGTTTGACATAAACCTGACCCGTAGTAGCGGTTATCTATTGTCGAAATAAACTTGTGGGTGAAACAGATTTGATTTAATGACCTGGTCATTTTTGTTAAATGACACCCATTCGCGTACAAATTGGACTTACTATGTTGTATGTGGAATATCAATATTAATTTGATGGGCTTGAAACTGAATGCCTTTTCGTGAAGGAATATATTTATTTGTTTTATTCCAATGAGGAAGCTACAATATTAATCACTGAATGTCAGTTTTCACATATTTGCTGCATGCAGGCAAACGTCAAAATATAATTTCCTCCTGTATTAGTAGATGGATTTCGACCAAAATATTGCGTATATATCTATATATTTTATATGCGTGTGTGTGATCTGCTATAAACTTCATTTATATTTTATTTGCATTTGTGCTGAAATTTCGGCTGCTATTTGTTTCCTGGTCATTATCCAGCACGGTAAGTGTTACACACATTGTTGCCAATTTCTGTTGTCTATTTCACGTGTTGACATGAAATCGATGACAGAATCAGGTGTGAGGAGCGAAAAGTATGACACAATAATTACTGTAGTAGATTACAGTTGAAGACACTCTTATGAAAAACATCATCACGTGACTGTTGTAATTATGCCCAATTTTAACTAAAACCGACAAGTATTTGCAGGCATATTGTAAAGTATTACTGCAATTGACAAGCGATTATGTGTAACTGACATGACACCGACCGGTCGGAAGGGGGGGGGGGGGAGGGTATGCTCGGGGGGGGGTAGGAGATAAAGATTACGGGATAGGGGGTCGCGTTAACCCGAGATTACGCTCAACACAATTTATCGTTACTTTTTCGGGTAGAAAAACAAGGTTTTTTAATAAGGGGGTTTAAGCACGTGACGTTCACGAACAGAAAACTCGGCCAGGTGAAACTCCGTCTTGTAAGGTAAGACACCCCGCTGACAGACTGAAATAAAGGGGTATTAGATGAGCTAGCGGGTGGCATAACCCGGCCATACACCGTTGTGGGGCTGCATGAGTACTATCTTCGGGTAATCTTGCAACCACCCATTGTCAATTTCACCAGAGTCACGTGACTTAAAGCCGGAAATAATTCAAGTCTTTTGAAACAGGCTGCATATGATCGTTGGCATAAATCTATAATTAGACATGACACATTTAATATTTCTTCGTGGGAGATTGTTATAACAGGCCTCATTGTTAAAAATAGTTTTTCTTAACTCTTACGTAACTTATGAAATTATTTCGCTGATTCCATGAAATTTGAAGCAGGCCTAAATACAAGTTTCTTCGAATGTACTATGAACAGTACAAGTGGGTTAAAATCGATGAGTAACAAAATCCAGCATGTTTTAAACATAAACGTTATATTCATTTATATATGTAATGCATGAGTGTATAAAACAAACGACCATTATATTAAATTCTATCTTTTCGGAGTTGATTATGATAATTTTTAACTTAAACAAGTTGAAGATAATTTAATCGTGTAGGCGATTACGTTTTTTTGCAAAATTAAAACAAAAATGAGAGAATAAAAAACCTTCATAATTTGAAATAATGTATATCACTGATTGTTTGAAACATTACAGGAATGAAATAGACGCTCGTAAAAAGTAACTGGTCGGAGTCATTTTGCCAACTGCGCTGAGCGCCCGATTTCCCACTTTGCTGGCTTCCTCGTGTTTGTGGACAAAGGGACATAACTGTGTACTGACTATCGCGCGAAAGCCGTACGTGCTTGTGACCTACTACGTCAGAAGCAATGTCAGTGTGACTTTCTCCCCCATCTGAAAATATTAAACCGCTAGAACTTGATAAACTTTTAAACATAACTACAAATATGCTTTCCATCTCTGTATTTCAGCAAACAGTTGGCAAAAATATATATATACATGTATTATGTAATTTTGTGATATGTTTAATTTCGGTGGAATGAGTTCTATGTAATAAAATTACTGTTGCACCGTGTAATTTTCAAATTTCATTTATGGTCATCTTGTTTAGTTCGCAAAAAGTAGCCATGCTTGTCCCTATCGTTCTGGTCATTGGGTCAATGTAAGGTGAAAAGTTAACCCGGGACAACGTAATAAAATTACATACCAAATTGACAGGTTATGACAGAGGGCACGGGTCACTTGTCGATTGCAGCAACAAGCATAAATTATCACTTCTTGAGATATGTATTCGAACCTTTATCGCTACGGGAAATTTATTTTGTTAGGCAATTAATGATGATATCTGCCAATACACTACAGATGAACTTTAATTCTTGAGGTGAAAGGTTTACATGCAATGTTCATATTACTTCGATAGCATTTGTTAATAAATTTATCGATGCCCGATGATACAGAGTTTATAACGGAAGATGTAATGAGCTTTTGATCATGATGCTAAACTGATGTGACTGGAAAGCATCCTGTAACTCGACTTTTCACTTTTCACCCGGGGTTCATAGTCGGAAAGAAACTTTTATTGAAATGTACAGGATGACGCATGTTTTGACAAATTTAATGTATTGCCATTGTTCTAATCGGACGGAAATAGTTGTTCGAAAAAAAATGATTAACATGAATGGTATGGTAAAATAAGGAAGAACATTTTATTATGCTTGTTGATAATATTTCACCAAAAACATTCC
>JAUELE010242950.1:0-11271 GCA_031471655.1 Diodora aspera | reverse complement strand
GGAAATATACATAATGTAGTTCTCGCAGGTATTTTAGTGATCTGGCGGACGTGCGGGCATAATGCATTGGAGCCTTATCCGCCAATTCATGTCCAAGATGTTAGTGGAACGTAGGGGAGCTAACTTCCAAACGTGCTGTGTTGGGGAGTCTCCATATTTTGTACAAGGTTTTATGGTGGGTTCGACTAGGCAACGCGCCCTGGGAGCCAGTCCGATTCGCTGTCTGGGTTGCGTGTAGAGGGGACAAGGGTACCTGAGCTGATGATGATCCCTCGGGCAGTGACTTTGCCAGGACCACCAGACCCTCCTGTGCTGCATATTTATTTGTTATTCTGTTAATAATAATAATAATAAAAATAATCATAACAATACCTCAGCGATGCACCGAACAGACCCGCTAGAAAGATGCCAGGAACCCCAGGTACGTCATGAAAAATGTCCATTATCATGTAGGCCGACATCTATAAATAGAATCGAAGCAGATGTTCTTGGCAATAGTAATGTTATCTCGTTAGTCAAACAATAGGCAGATAACGTAAGTCTTTAACCAATTACATATCCTTCTTACACGGACATGATCAAAGTTGCATCTTCAATACTGAACAAAACTAAAAAAAACCGTTCAAATCGGTCTGAGTACAACAACGACATAGCATTTAAATAAAGACGAAATCCTGAAACTAATGGACGGTTAATCACATTTTATTCGCCGTGAAGTTTACTTACTCGAACTCGAGACATGTTCCCCATGTTGGTAACGTCATTTTATGGGTAATGTGCGCAAATCTACGGACAATTCAGTGTAATGACCGATGGATATAAAAAACGTTTGTTGTCACTTTGTCCAAAAGTGTCACCGTTTCGACCAAATATCCATCCCCGTTTCGCCCAAACACATGTCACCGTTATTGCGTGTCACCGTTTTAGCCAGTTCTATAGTTGCTTACCTTCCCCAAATGCAATGCGCAATCTATTGTTTAGCGTCAGACGAAGATGCAAACTAACGTTTCTTTATCGCCACAATAAGTGTTAAATCTTTGCGTAAAAAATCGGACAAAATACAGCATGTTATTATATTACTGGATGAATAGAAAGACAAGCTCTGAACATAGATTCAGAGTTCCACAGCAGGCAGAGGGAGAAGTCAACGAGAGAGAACTGACGATTTTAAAGAAACAACACTTCTTCAATTATTGCTTGGTCGGCTCGGAACAGAAATTCCATTACCTGGTTGTAGTTTTGTATTTCTTTCGAGACAACCGGATCACATTTTTTTTTGTCGTAGTAAGCATACGCAATTATGCCATTCGCCACTCCAAGAAGTATAAGTAGTGCGAATCCACACGTCATTAAGATTAGAGATCTGGAAAATGGGAGAAATGTAAAATCATTCTCGATTGTGATAGGATGGTCCATCAGTCGTGCCATTCGTTAGTCCTAACACTACCTCTTAATCTCAAGGCCAGTTATAACCCCAACTCTATGACCTGAACACAACGTGTAAAGTTCATCAGCAAGCGATGCTTTCTTTCAACAGAGCACCTCTCTCTCACAATGCTGGATTCGCCCCTGAATACTGTTAAGGGTTGTCATATATACAGAGAATGAAGAACCTCTGTGATAACATTGTGATGGCTTCTTTGATTACAAACAAGATGCAAGGTGTCTGTGACACTTCAAAAGAGAATCCACTTGATCCCATATACCAATCCCAGGGTACTAGTGTCCGACCACAGGATTCGGAGTGTAGAGAACTGTATTAATAACTTACTTTGCTGCATCTGTGGCAGATCTCGTTGCTTTAACACGCTGCAATATGGCAGGATGGAAAAGACTGCCAATGCTATAGAAAATCCGTCCAAATATTAGTCCCCATATTGTATGGCGAACGGTGGGATCAAGGTCGTAGCTAAAAGCACCAAAGTGTACAACAACATCAAACGTTTGTGCTTTATATTCGAGTAACAAAACTGAACACAACCTATGAAAAACGTTTCTTGTTGCTTCCATTGACCTTTTCAACCAAACGTTTAGCGTTGGTTTAATATTTTTAATTCCGTAAGCTGACAACTGAACTACGTTACATGTTTCAGGTGCAAAGAAGATTACTTACATGTATGTACATGGTAGCATTGGTTATTTGTACTGTAGATATTAGTGTAGGCAATACCTTATATCCATTCTGCCTGTCCTCACAGCCTTATTCAAAACCACCTCCATGCCGCCAGCATCTATAGTTCCCTGCAAGACAAATTGACGTGGTTTTCTTATATGTACATGCGGTGACATGTGGTTTTAGGTGACTTGGTGAGTCCTAGGATCAGACAGGTGCCCAGGCTGTTGCGAGGCATAAGGTCCATATTGTAATAAGATGGTAGTGGCAATACGATGCCTCAGTGCAACATCATAGAAATTATGTCATCAGAATCTGCCGTACAAGATCGGATATAGATGCAAAGGAAACGCCCAAAAGTTGTTAAGTCTTTGGTGGGTTACTAAGTAAGCTGTGCAGCTATAGATGAGTACTAATGCGATGGACACACAGGCGAATATAAAGGACGAATCGTTCGGGCGAACAATGTGCCGCCGACTATCGCCTAGTGTGTTCGCCTCGGCGAACGTCGCCCGAGCTTCGCCCGAATTATTAGTTAGCCCGAATTAGTTCGCCCGAATTTTTATAGCCAGCGAGTCATTCGCCTGGTGTGTCCAACCCGGCGAAGATTACCTATCACAAAACATTTCAGCCAATCATATGCAGCCGTTCAAAGAGTCCTGTGACAGCTAAACGAAATGGCGACTGTCAATGTGAGCACGCACATCGAAACGTAGCACCCCGTGCAAACAAACAAGTTGGAGTCCATTCAGATGTATATTCTTTCACCAAAGCAGCATCTAAACAATGCCTATCAAAACAAGAATTTAATCTACGGATACCTGAGATATAGATCAAGGCTTAAAAATAGTCTGAAAGTGATATTATTTTACTTCTGGTATAAATGCATTTTGAGAATAGCAGATTATACATGTAAGTGTAAAGTGTAAGTGTAATCATTTTGCCTTTTCTTTCACGCCATCTTAGATAAAAAATGCCGATTTTTACCTCCCCTGCCTTTTCCGATTGAAACAAATAGTTCATATGCGCATGCGTTGCAAAGTACCAGGCGATGATTCCAAACATCTATTCGCCTAGTGTGTCCACCCCGTCGCCTTAACACATTCTGCGGCGAATTATTCGGCCGAACTATTCGTTCTAAATATTCGTCTAGCGTGTCGGCAGCATTACTGACTGTTTAAACGTTCACGTTAACTTGAAACTGCTCGACCAGTAATTAGGATCTACTTTGATCTTTAAAATTCTTTCTAAATGAATCTTAGATATAGGAGATTGAAAACAACGGAATTTACCTTTATCGCCAGAGTGAGCAGGCCTGCCACCATGACCAACAGCTGTAACACGTCAGTCCAGATGACGGCCCTTAGACCACCCTGACGGAAATAATATATACGGAGAAATAGGCTACAGTTGATGTTGATAAATAGATTGTACATTATACATCTGAACATGGACAGTTCCCTCTTCACCGTAAACTGTTGTGTGTAATTATGCAGTGGGAACTGGTACACGAAATTCCAAGGTCTGCGTTGAGTGAGAGAAAGGAGAGCAAACACGGCCCAATCATTTCCTGACGAAACTGAAGGGAACTCGAACACGTTAGAGCGTTGCCTTAAGCTCAGGCATCTCCAATGTCAACGAAACCAAAACAACTGAAAGTCTTTAGTCCAAACACTCCGTCTTACCGGAGTCAAAACCAAACAAAGATTTGGACTGCGCGGAACAAGAAATGGAAGACATGAAATCACTCTTTCAATCCAAATAAACTGTTTTTCTTATGATGAGAAACGTTTCTGCAGACAATTCAAAGATACTAAAGTAAATATATAGCCGCCATCTTTGAAGTCTTGTTCAATCAGATTCAGTTTGACTGTGTAATCCCGGTGAGCAGTAGAAGAGCTGACGTATCTTATTAAGATAGTGCCATTTTGGCTGCATGATTTTATAAAAGAATAGGTAATAAATTAACCATGATAAATACAGGTAAATATACAGCTGAAATATACTTTTAGATCTGGCCCGCATTCGAATCGAATTCAGTGTGACGCTGTTTATTTCGTACTGAAATAGCTTGAAGTTTCAGTGTGACCTTAGCTATCATGATTAGCTCGATACTGTGATTGGGAAATCCGGCAATCGGTTTTCGAAACAACTGAAAGTCCTTAGTCCAAATACTCCGAGAGTCAAAACCAAACAAAGTTCCAGATTTGGACTGCACGGAACAAGAAAAGGAAGACATGAAATCACTCTTTCAATCAAAATATACTGTGATTGTGAAATCCGGCAATCGGTTTTCGAAAATTAGATTGAAATAGCTTTGAATGTGAACGTAAATTAGAACGGCTTGGAGCTCAGAACACAGTGCTCAAAACAAAGTAAAAACCAGTAACACCTCTGCAGTTTCGGTGACCATACTTTCCTTCACATGATATGACTTTACGCGGTATTGCTGCCTGCTGTTTTATGTTGGTGATCTGTATGCTAGGCAATCCGTTTAGTCTTTGGAAGTGCTGAGTTTGCTCATATGTCATTTCAGTTTCTTTGTATTTTATGTATAATCTATATATTTTTTCAAGACTGGAACTATCAATAACAAATCCGACATTCATTGAATAAACTCAAGATGGACTATCACATCGAACTTTACGACGAATACATTGACATTCTCCAGGTTGTAAATGTTCGGTCAATTCATTCTATATTCATTGCCATTCCCTAAACTGTTCGTATACTTACAATGGCAGTGTACAGGACCGCTACCGAGGCAGTAGCTGATGTTGATGCCACAATTGAAAACCCAGTCACTGCAATATATGTACATGTTTGAGGATAAGTAAAAATATACTGCTGCTATTGTTCTAGTTCATACATGAATGGGTCTATTCCAAACAAAATTGGTTTAAACCAGTCTCCTAGACACATCGAAAAACAATTTTTTCAGATAAAGGAAACTGTTTAAATAGGTTGGGAAGACCTCAATGAGCAAAGTGTCAGCCTTGAAAACTCAAGAAATTGGTGGGAGAAGATCATCGACTAACTATCGATACAATAGCTACTGATGCTGGGATCTAACATGGTTCAGCAGTTTCATTCCACAGTCACAGGGCTTTATCATGAAGGCGTTCTGAGAAAACAGAAAACTGCATTGGCGAGAAAATATGCGCCAAAGGGATTTCGTTCCTTTTCGACAATACTCCAGCTTATTGACAATACTCCAGCTTATTGACAATACTCCAGCTTATTCTTGAGCGGTGAAACATAGTTACGCAAAGACTGAGGTTTAGAGGCTTTAAAGTACCCTGTGCTTTGGCAGAAGCTATTTGCAGCTTAGTCAAATATGCAGGTGTTGGATGTTTTCGAAAACGTTTTTCCTTCTTTTGCCTCTCCTTTCTACCTTGATTATATTCTTGGTTGAATCAAGATTCGTGAAAGTGAAGACATCGTGGGAATCGTCCTATTTGCAATATCAATTGTATCAATTTTTATAAGGTTTTTATGGCATCTGAAACATATTGTTTTAGCTCAAATTCACAGAGGGTTCGAAATGATATCTAGTCAGCCGTGTGACAATTCCATCTTGATGATAAAGTAGCATCATTCTGCTGGTTGAAGAGTTGGTCACAACCGCACACGTAATCGTGAACAGACCATGAAAATTCATCATACAAGTCAAATGAAGACTGACATAAACCTACGAGAGTAAGACCCAGTGGCAACATGTGTATATGTGTCTCTACCGTAAATGATTGAATAACTCCTGGAATTCAGATATAATGTACAAAGTCAAACGAACGGCTGACGCCTGTAAACATGCTTTCAATGGAATAAGCTGTGATAAATTAGCTGCGATAAATACTCAGTGAGTAGTCATGAAGGCTGTGGATGCCATGACACAAATGTCCTGAAATTTGTCAAGTAACATGGTGCAAAGTGAAGGCCTTATTTTGCAGTGATTTCATGACATTGAAAGTGAGAGTTTTGGAATCCGTGAAAGATTGATTTTAGAAATTCACTGAAAGTATCAAATATTTCCCAATATATATACAATATATTCCCTAGATATACAAATTACTGTAACATTACAAACTATTGTATTTTAATATCCATGCCAGCCTGGTTCCCGGGCCAAGACGACGCAAACTGTACGTTCTAGGCCTGGCAATGACGACTCCAGGACTTCATGCGAAGTACAAAATGGCGGACAATGTGCGTCATAATGGGAATGGTTTTCGCGATTTAGTTTTCATATTTAGACATGAGTCTCCTAATCTCACAGTAGGTTTGTCTTCATTGTACCATGACTGCGTATTATGAATTATTTAGATCCCTCATTTAGCAGTTTTAATATTGAACTCTATTTTAACGCGATCTGCTTCAGGCGTCATGCCAAGCCTGCGTAATACCGCATTGTGACGTCACGTAATATCATCGTGACATCCCTGCATTCTTGCTCTTGCTCCAGCGAGGTGCACATTGACACAGCGTGTTGGAAAGTTCATAGTTTGTGGCGCTGGTACTCGACTGAAACCTATAAGTATATCAGGGACTATATTACTGAAAAGGATTTTGAAAATGCTAAAATACGCCATTTTGCTGTCACTGTCCTCTCCGACAGCAAGTATTCGTTTGTGTTATTCATATCTCATTCAAGACCATGTTGACTGCGTGTCGGGCATCAACACTTATTCATTCCAATAATTCCTGGACTAT
Organism: Diodora aspera; assembly: GCA_031471655.1. Taxonomy (NCBI): domain Eukaryota; kingdom Metazoa; phylum Mollusca; class Gastropoda; order Lepetellida; family Fissurellidae; genus Diodora; species Diodora aspera. Next base: position 4,448 of record JAUELE010242950.1, on the reverse strand, counting down.
CCCAAAGGTGTCTCAATCTACTCTACCACCTTCAGTAATAAGTTCAACACAGTATCATTTGTATCTCTGTTGTGTTTAAATATATGTACATGTGTGTATCTTTAATTTGTATGTTAAGTTGGGGGAGAGGTTAAGATAGGCCTTTGCCTGTTCCTCAACCCCAACGACATTTTTTTCAAAATAAATATTGTTTACAAAAAATAAAAATACAAAAAATATAAGTCCCTAAATTCACGAATGAAGAAGTAGACCTTTAATCAAGAATTATAATCTTAAATTAATTTTGTATTAAATATATACGATTTTAGATACCATACAAAACCATAAAATAATCGTGATTAAGAAGGAGTTCGAAATCGTTCGGTTTACGAAATTACATACACCCCGTTTCATATGGCTTATACACCCCCATTTCATCATATTCAAACATGTCCGTAATAAAATGGGTTACGATTTCGTTTGGATTACGAAATCGTGTTTACGAAGGAGTACGAAATGGCTCTGGTTATAAAATTACCGCATCCCATTCAAAATATTATGTTTAAAATTGCAATAATTCAGAACATTATGTTCAATATTGGATACTTCAAGTTGTACTAATCGTTGTTAGTTTAGACAAAAGTAGGAATTTACTGCAGCCAAAGTGTCACTTTAATATGGGGTCTCGATGCTTAGTTCACCCACTGTCTTTATAACCGGTTTAAAAATGCAACCATATTCGACAGCGCCCAAGGTTTATTATAAAATTTTGATCAATGAAAACTAAAAGTAAGTATCACATGAAATCTGAAATATATTGCAAATATTCCCCCAGATCTGACCTTTGATGAAAACCACCTCGTCACGTTGAATGATAACACCCCAACCAGGTACCCACTACAACACAACTCTTTCTTGGCAAAAGACCTTATACCTTTAACCCATAACCTGGCTCAACAGTCAAACTGGGAGGTCCTTGATGATGACTGGGGAAATGACGACTTTCCCAACATCACTACTTTAAGACAGGTCTATGTTGAAAGTTCAGAACCCATAAAAAGCCCTCCTAGGTTCAAATTCAACAAAGCCCACTGGAGCAAGTTCCACGACATAGACGTGGAAGCTCTAAATAACCCAAAGACAGACATGCACGCAGACAACATAACACAAGCCATCATTAAATGCAGCAATACAATCAATACCATTCAACTCTGCAAATCACAACAAACCAACAGTTCAATGGTCGTCAAAACAAATACACACAGCCCGTAAAAAACGCAATAAAGCCTACAAAAAAAGGGAAAAAACATCCACATTTTCAACAATTGGCAAAACAACTAAAAAATCAGGTTAAATCCTAAATCATAAAACAAACTCCAAAGCCATATGACAAAACTAAAAGCTGTAAAGGGAAATAACAATAAGCTATAACCACCCAACTACAAGGGGTAAAGGGCACCAAAAACGTAGCTGACAAGCTGGCAAAATAATTTTAACATGCAAGCAAAACCACTCCCCAGTCCTACAAAATACTATCAATAATACCCCTAAATATACCAAAACATCCTTAACATAACGAGCTCAAAAGAAACCGCAATCACACAATGGAGGCCCGGAGCTCGAAGATGCACTACAATCCCGGACCAAAAGCACTGCTCCTAGCCTGGATCTAACAAGCTATCATATAATAAAACAACTACTTATAACCTAAAAAAACAAATCCTAAAACTCTGCAACCAAATATTGCATAAAGGTGAAGTTCCAAAAGACTGGAAAACTGCTAAAATCATCCCCCTACCAATACCTGAAAAGGATCGAACAGATCCAAACTCCTACCGCCCAATTTCGCCTAATCTCAAATTTAGGTAAATGCATGGAGATAATTATAAATAGATAGGTTAACACATTATCTCCATGGCAACAATCTACTAAAATATGACTAAAGTGGTTTTGCAAAGGTGCATAGCCAGGCTACAAACGATATCTCCTTTGGCCAATCTAAACACCAGTATACGGCCGCTGTATTCTTAGACTTCTAAAAAGCCTTTGATATGGTATGGCACAATGGTCTAATTTAAAAGCCACTTAATAAAACTCTACTGGGTAATATTGTAAATTACATAATAGTTTCCTCACAAACCAAAAACTAACAGTCGGCATAGGCCAAACACTTTTAAAAGAAGAGGAACTACAAAATGATACTTCCCATAATCAGCCCGACCCTCTTCAATATAATGGTCGATGACCTTTTCAATAAAATAAACCCTAAATTAAACACATCCAAATTTGCTGATGACAGTGCCATGTTGATCCGCTCTAAATCAGTAAACCAAATCCAAACTCTACTGCAAAGTGCCCTTAACCAAGCAGCCACTTGGGCTGAAAATGGGGCTTTAAAATAAACAGAACCAAAACTGTCGGTGTGATCATTAAACACCCTAAACAAGTCACACCAAACACAACACTAAAATTTAATAACCTTCACATACAATTCTTAAAACAAACCAAATTTCTACGGCTGGTCTTTGACCAATGCCTCACTTGAGAGGCCAATGTAAATCACTTAGTAGATCTCAACCTTATGAGGGCTATTTCAGGCACCAACTGGGGAGCAAGCAAAACCACACTACACACCCTTTACACCATTCTATTGAGGGCTAAAATAAACTATTGCTCACAGGTGTACAATACCCTAAAACCACAATTATCACAACAACTAAACTCACGTCAATACAAAGCACTCAAAATCATCACACAGGCAGCTCCTGGTACCTCCTTAATTTCTCTCCTCGGAGAATCAGGAGAAATACCCCTGAACCTATGAAGGGACCAACTTACAGCCGAATTATGGGCTGGTGCGGATCATAACCCACTTATAAAGGAGCTGGTAACACAAGCACAAACATACACACCACGTACTCTGGCACTCATGAACATTAGACAAAGCCCATACAGGGCCTAAAATTCATCAATTAAATCCAAACCTAAACCTACAACATATACAACCTCTAACAACCCCACATAAAACTAAAATATATCCACCAATACTCCACACACCTAAAATTGACCTACAAGTCCTTTCCACATCAAACAAGAACACAAACCCACTCCTTGCAAAACACTGCAACACATTAACAAATACCACCACAAACACTGCCACATTTACACAGATGGATCAATAGATCCACTCACCCAGCGCTCCAGCTGTGGGGTGCACATACCACACCAAACACAAATAAATAATCACATCAATAACTCGCAATCCATATACACTGCTGAGCTAACCGCCATAATACACACTCTTCAATTGGCACTAAACGCAACGCATACACACTACCTAATACTTTCTGACTCACTCAGCAGCTTAAAAGCAATCCAAAATGAAAATACTTAAAACAACCCACAATTAATCCAAAATTTTTTACCAAGCACTATTACAACAAAACAAAGGAATCACCCTAACCTGGGTACGCGCCTATACAGGTATACTAGTAAATGGTAAAGAGCAAGCCGATGCTCAAGCTAAATTAGCTGCAAACAGACCAAATATAACTGCCCCAATACCCTATACAATACCGAAATCAAGGCTATAATTAAATGACAAATAAAAGCCAAATGGGCTAATAACTATACTTGTACCACGCCGCGGCAAATTTTCTTTGATTCAAAGTGTGCAATAAATCTCCATACACTGCACACTTTTGAAGGCCCGCTCCTTTTTCAAAATGCGCGCCTTGTGACGTCACTTTAGGGGCGTGGTAAAATCAGTTACTACATTGTTCCTCGTGGTTTGTCTGCTTATTGCATACTTTCGATGGTTTGATTGACAGCCGTGAGGAAACTCGTGCTTCGCACTAGTAATTAACCTTCACGGCTGTCAATCAAACCATTGAGAGTGTGCAATAACCAATTATACCACACGGAAACATATGCAGTAACAATGCGATGATGCGATGATTGGATCTTCCTTTTTTCTTCTTTTTTTTTTGGACCGACTATTCTATAATCAGCTGTATGAACAGATAAGAAAATAATATTTCAGAATAACAAACTTTTAATAACTTAAAGCAAAAAAAAAAAAGAAACATGTCAATCAATGAAGTTCTGCTCCAACAATGAAATCAAAATGTTCTCATGGAAGTTGAAAAAAAATATCAGCAACTCCGTAGTGTTTACATTTGAAAATTTCCTAGTTGCGCCCAGGGGCTCGGGATGGCCATGGTTAGCGCGTCGGCCCGGCAATCTGCCAGCTTTTGCCGTTCTGGTTCGATTCCCACCAGGCACCTCTCTTTCAGCTCGGAGAGACAGGCGCCCTGACACCAACGTGGTGTTGGTGAGACCGTGGTGATGTGGCTTAAAGATTGCCGAAAACCACGTAAAACCCCAAATAACTCACTCGCTCACCTAGTTGGGCCCCTGCAAAACTGTACAAGTCTTTGGACGGTTACGGAAAGAGACGAAGTATACTG
>JAUELE010242939.1:0-11271 GCA_031471655.1 Diodora aspera | reverse complement strand
GGTACCTGATGTGTGTACCCAGTTTGGTGTCAAAGTACCAAATAGTTTCCAAGTAATGGCCCGGACAAGAATGGTGGGCGGACGAACAGACAGACATGCCAACAACTATATCCCCCGGCATAATATGCTTGGAGGAGGGGGGGGGGGGGGTAAACATTCACAAAACACCTTTGCAGTTAAGCAAACATAAAATACATGATCCCAAAGCACATTAAAAAACTAGCCGAACTCAAAATTAATGTTCTTTCCTTTCTAAACAGCGCGAAGCTTGAGGGTGATTACAACAGAATGACATCACAATGGACATCCAGAACTATGCGTATCATAATATATGATGCATCACAAAATGTCAAAAAGAGCATACGTATGGCTCTTGATGTTTAATTTAATACAGTGGACAGGGAAGGTGACCAAACATTGTTTTATCATTCTCAAGGTTCAGACTTCTGTTTCCAACAATTTACTTTCAGCGTGACGTTTTTTTTAATGTTTTGCTCCAATTTTGGCTTGTTGTTTTATTATTTTTTCTTATTTTGGAACAAGTCAACACAGTGTTGAAAAATGAACATTAAAATGGCGCTATCTAAACAATTATATACATAGATGGTTCCCAGTACTTATATTCCTTTCCAAGCGAACGATTAACTTGCAAAGCATATGGACCAGGTTTAGACACTTCTCACGTATAGCATGGTGGTGGTGCATGCATAACGCATTTCGGGAATGGAATGTCTTAAGAAGAGATTGTGCTTGTTTTAGCTTCAAGAAAGGCTTTAAGAGATAATCTATAGAATTTATTGAAGCTCTTTAATGCCTTCCATACGTTCATATTGATCTTTTATTATTTATTTTCACAACTATTCTTCCCAAGTAACAAATCTTCAAATTGTTTATTTTGTGTTCGAGATCGAGTTAATAGCAATCACATGTCACGTCGTATGTCCTACACGCACTGTAGTGTGTACTCACGGAGTGACAAAACAGAACCATGCTGAACGCTTCAACCCGTAACAAACCTCGCAAAACCACACCAATTACAACATGTCTTTTTTCTGGACGCAGCCAGCCTTCAATGTGTGTCAAGATGGCGTCCAGTTGACAGTGGACAGTTTGAGAAGTAGTAGTCATAATTGCACAGGCTTTATTATAAGTGAATTGCATCATGACTAAAACAGAGAATATTACAGGGAATATTACTTCAAATCTTTGTTTCTGTCAGTACTCTTTTTGTTCCCTTTTTGTTGTCCGCATTAAATAGTGAATGGTTCTCTGACCTTCTGAAATTGTCAACTGGCAACTGGAAACAGGTTGCTATATTTTTACACACCAAACACAATAACGCTTCTAATTTCGCTACAGCGTTTCATCTTGCTTCTGTCCAACTACTCAACTGTTGCGAAACATGCACCCAATCTACGCTAAGCTGTGCACAATTATGTTAACTCACCTGCCCGGACTGTGAGTTGGACGTCGGTCGTAAGACCTCCAGTGCTGATCCTGTAGCTTCCACTGTCATCGAGAGTCACGTTTGGGATTGTTAGTATGGCATATTCGCCATTTGAACTTATGGTGGTCCGAATCAGGTCCAGTGACCGGGGTGAGAGTTTTGTCCATTGTGGATTAATAACCACACCGTTTGGTAGCCTAGCCCTGAGGGTGACATTCTCTCCTACAACTGCAGTTGTGTTCTCGGGAATCAGTTGTCCTAAAATAAAACGACTTCTGTTACCCATAATCCGTACTTAAACGCCTGACTTGAATAAACGGCTGGCTAACAATCATCCCAAGAAAACAAACACCTGCCTGGATTAAACGCCAGGGTAAAATCCAAAACTGATTATGGCTAAGACTGATAAGGTAGGTATAGAACTAAACACGTATTTCACCTCTTTGAAAGCAAAAGCTTGCCTTAAATAAACGCCTGTCTCGCACAAGCGCCTGGTCTGAAAGCCTTCCGAAAAATGTCTCTTGGTACGAGACGCCTTCTAAGGAGCGTGTCAGCGTGTCAATTCGTCTGCTTTGTCTGATGTGACTCAGATTCCATCTAAGTCAGCTGGGATGGTGTCTTCTCGGGACGCCGACCCTTTGAAAATTGCTATTCGCTGGACACCGACCTGCCATTTCGTCGATTTGTTTTGATACAACCCAGAGGGTCGGCGTCCCGCGAATGAACCGCTCTACTCAGACTACCACATCCCATCAGCGTATGATAACATAATTACTTAAATATATCATCAACATTCACACTATTTTGATAAAAGGTATCGGCTTCTGGCATAGACCTATGTATTAACCTTGATATTAACTGAATACACTTTTACGGCGTCTGGATATACATGTACCTTAGTATTTATCATTATCTTTGTTTGCTGCTTGTAAATAATGAATTGATATACAGTGAAATCCGAATAAGTAAAATTTCAAAGGACCATGAATCTTTATTTACTTATCCGAAATTTTCTTATCCGAACCCCGCCAAGCAGTCCGAATAACAAACGAAGATATAAAAGACATGAAATTATCGGGCTTGGTCGAAAGTTTGTCCCAATTAGTTTGTACACGGACATATTGGGAAGCACTTAAGTATTAACGAAAAATTACAATACAAACAAACATAGTGAAAACACTCAGCTGGGTATTGTGTTGAGTCAATCAGTGTTAATTGGGATGATCCCTTGTGTATTTTACTTATCCGACGGCATTTACTCACTGAATTGATTGAAGGGACCTTGAAAATCATTTTAGTTATCCAGATATTTCACTTATTTTACTTATCCGTATCAAAATAATGACAAATAAAGAAGAAACACGCTGGGACCACAGAAAATGTTTTACTTATCCAGATTTTACTGTATATGAATAAAGAACACACTTCCTGCATTAACTACAAATACGTCGTTCTGTATTGTTGCATCGGTTTAGTACCAGTGTGGCCATTCCCAGTGTGGCCACTGTGTTTATAATTGCTACAGGTGTCAATTCCCACTCTGGCCAGGGTTCAGTCATGTCCAGTTTACTATTCTCAGTGTGGCCAGTTGAACATAACATATCTGATAGCAAGCAAAACAATTCTGGCATAGATCCGTAGATCTGTGGTATTGTTGTTAATTCTCCTCTTGCTCTTTTCCTCATGGTGTCTACACTGCTTCTCGTCGCATCTGTCCAAAGTCTGCTTCGTGAGAATAATCTTTCCCTCTTCTGATCAATACCTACATGTATACCTTTCCCTTTCACGTGCATGTTTACCAGATACAATTAAAATGTGTTAATGATTACTTTTCTTCAAAATATCGCTTTCCTGCATTTCCAAATGCTTAAGTCAAAGCATAGTTAATCCTGTCTTTCACACCTCGTGAATTAGTTACGAGCAGTTGTCTCAGTGTGGACAGCTTGCATTAGCCATTCCCAGAGTGGCCAGAGTATTCAGTGAGGTGTGACATGACCACTGGCCACACTGTGCTCGTTATGCCACATCATTCTTTTCCAACTGTTTACATGAGCAATAAAAGAAGTGCGATCCATGAGGAAGTATGTTATTTAATGAAAATGCTTCTTAATGCCACTGAAAGAAATGAAATCTTTATGTAGAGCGTTTTGAGCATGCTTCCGCATGGATCGGACGCATTGTACTAATCAGTGATATATCTACGATGTAACGCCTTTTCTCCTTCTCAAATAATTTGTTTCAAATTTATATTGCTCAAAATATGCAGCTTATCCGTTTAACACATGGATCCGCTCAAACCCCAACATTAACATCTTCTTTCTTACCTAGAACTTGAAGATTTACTGAAACAGTAGAACCTCCTAGCTGCGACACCTCATAGATTCCAGCATCAGATTTAACCACTTGTCTTATGGTCAGAATTGATGTATCTCCGTCGGTTCGGATACTGATGCGTGGGTCGGATAGGATGGTATTAGGCCAAAGTAGACTCGAAGCTTGGCCACCTGGGACAGTCACACGCAGCTCCGCAGTCCGGCCAACATACACTGTGGTATTGGTCGGTATAAGACCTGGAAATACATACAACATACATCTTGTTCATTGAAGAATGTATACGCAACTAGGATACCTTCCTGGTTCACCCGTAAGATAAAGATCAGAAATCTATTGATTATAGTTGCATCGACTTTATAACTCTATCATGAAGACTCGAACCTCAGTACAACATACGTTTTGTTGTATGCAGTGCATCTTTGAAATCCAAGGTATAATAGCTTCGCCAGCGTCCGTAATAACACCCTGGATGTACTCCTATTCACCCCAGTCGTTATTTACGTCGCCTTTTGCCTCCTGAAAGGAGGCTATATCGGCGACGAAGATCGGAAGATAGAAAAATGTAAAAAGAGCGGAAAGAAAAGAAAAGAAACATTAACATATCATTTATTTGGTTGCTGACCATAAATAAAATATTTTAAAAACGATGTTTAAAAATGTATTTAAAAGATGATTTTATATTTACAACACATTTATTTTTTACGTCTTTACTTCACCGAGTGTTGGGGAGAAGCGCCACATGATTGGACGCAAGCTTTTGCTATGGAAACTTCACTGATTGGTCAAAACGCCCGACTGGAGACGATCGTGATTCCAGGGTATAATGACGGACGCTGGTGAAATCATTATACCCTGGATTTCGAGGATGTCTGCAGTGATAGTCCAGTACGATTTCTGATTATGACATACAAGTGGCTCGTTCATACTACACTTTGATTGTATCGGGTCATGCAGCTGTATACATGATGTTGCTTGCTCGTGTGTAAGTGAGAATAGCATAGGCTTCATTGAACTTAATTACATAATCTGAATATGAATGTCCGGTACACTCACTTCTGCACTGATTTTCAACATCTCTGATTTGCTCTGCTACCGAAGGAAAGTTATCTGCTTCAAAAAATCTGTATCGACTTCGGGAAGAACTAGCAAAAAGTTCAGTCAGGTCGACATTGGTTCCAACGGCGACTCCGATGATGACATAACCAGCATTTTTAAGTCGGGTTGCTTCCATTGTTGTAGCTGTTCGGTTATTTGAATTCCAGTTACTAATTACAAATACAAGTTTTGCTGCGTCCGCTCTAGGATTGTTTTGAATGATATCATATGCTGCTTTCAATCCAAGATCGGTTCTTGCATTGCCAAACGGTTGGTCAAAGATAGAGACGTTTGTTTGAAACAATGCTAGATCGTTTGTCAAATCAAGCCGCCCCACAACGTTTTCACCGTAAAGAACGAAACCCAGTCTATATGTATTCACAAATACTGTTTGCGTCAAGTTAGTCACAACTGTCTTCATGATGATGAATATGTCTTGAGGGACATGGCGTGATCCATCCAAGACAAAGACTACATCCAGTTTATCACCACACACTATACAGATGAGTAATAACAAATAATGATACATACTTTATATGTCCACTTATACACGTACATGTACATGTAATTGTCAGGCCCTGTGAACATCAAGCAAACCGTGTACATGAGTGCAGGAACAGTAATTTCATCGATAACGGCTGTATGTTACGATTAAAACATTGCTAGTAAAAAGCCCTTAATGTTGAGTCACTGGAGAGAGCATCAACTTACGAAGCTAGTTTAATAAACGGAATACTTATGTTATAACCAAGTCAAAAATACTCAATTGACTGAAACATTATGTTGAAACTCTTGAAGTAGTAATAGACCTGTTATCTACTGCAGATCATTGGATTATTTTACCTTAATATATACTAAAGGACAAAAGTTCCTGTGCATTAGGAATATCAAAATATTGTTCGCTTCTGATGACGCACACGTATAATTTTGATTGGTTAATGCAAGCCTGGTTACCAACTCGTGATGTTGGTATATCTTATGACATTTGCACGTGCCTGTTATTTGGAACATGCGCACATGTTTCTGTGTATTTTACATGTCATATAAGCACATCCTGGTGTTTAAATCTTGAAGCTAACGGTTTATACCCATTTTTCTAAACCACTGAAACCTGAAAAACACATTTGTAAACGTTCAACATGAAACGTCTTTTTACCACAACTCGCCCACGATCAGCGTTTGCGCGAAAATGGGATGATTGAGACTAGAATGGCACAAAATGTGGTGCGGAGACGGTTTGGTGTCCACCGCAACACTATTCTGTCTCAATTGGGATCCTAACGGACAAAATGGCGTTGTTAACGATCGCCCACGTTCAGGACGGCCACGTGTGACGTCACAGAGACAGGATAACCACGTACGGTTAGTGCACTTGAGGAATTGCTTCCAAACAGCAAGTTTGACAGCTTGAACCATTCCTGGGCTACGACCAATAACTCCATGAACGGTGCGCAACATGTACAGATTGAGAGATTGTGGCGTTTGTCCTGTACGTCATGCAATCCACCCTATTCTAACCATACGTCATCGTATTGGTGTCGTGTCAGCATGAGAATGTCCCTCAAGTCGCACGGGTGGTCAGCAATTTTCTTCAGCAGAAAAACTTTAGGATACTTCCCATTCGCGATTGAGAATCTTTGGGACGAAAAGGAAAGCATTTGTGCTAATGTCAAAGACAACCAGCGACATTGAATGAACGTGCTCAGACCCTCGTTCAAATATAGAATTACAGTCCACAGACATTCTTTAACCATTTAGTGTTGTCAATGAAACCTTGATGTCAAGAATGTACAGATCGACATGGGGGAAACATCAGTTATTGTCTCTGTTAAGTGTTTTTTTCACCCCTCGGTGTGGGACGTGTTCACAGACGTCTTATTCCATTCTTTGTTGGAAATAATGCTTTCAGTTTGTGTCACACACACGTTCAGCATCAGTAAATATCACTTAGTTTAAACATGAAGAGAAAACTGTATCTATCAAACAGATTATATGGGTGCACAGACACTTTTGTCCGCTAGTATATAATGGATATTAGGGATAATACCTGAGGAATATTACCTGCCGTTTAACTAATCATGTAATTTTCTAATACATGTATTAAAAAAGCATGCTAAACTGCAAACGAAACTCGAGTGGGGAATACTTTATAGGGAAATATCTAGTAGCAATACGCTATATCTAAAAATGAAAAGGGATCCATTGTAAACTCATACACTTCATCAGATGCGGATCCAGTATTTGTGTAAAGGGGGCACAACACAGGTCTAGAGGCTTGTTCCCCTGGAAAGCTTTGAGAAAAAAACATACAAAATGGTGCAATTTCAGCCCATTTCACGCCTTTTTATAACATTTTGGGGGTTGATTTGGTGCTATTGTGGCAAAATGCTTCAAAAGGCTAGGGTTACGAAGCTTAAGGGAGCGGCACGTGTCCTCAGGGCCCCTCCCCCCTGGATCCCGACCTGTTCATCATACGGGTCACACAGTATCATCCACACCTGCAATGAAGCCTGGGAGAGGCGACCCTAGAGCTCTGCGCATCTGTCAGGGCATTGACATTAGCGGTGCATTTTCGATTCAAAGCAGGAGTTGTGAAAATGTTTGAAGGATAACTGCTTCAGTACTTCTATCCTTCACTAACTACAACGAACGAGCATAGCAAAGCACTCTTGATATTTATGCATAACAGGTTTATTGCGCCTATTGTCTCGTTTTGATATCCTCATGAATACATATTAACAGAGGTCTCTTTAAATGTTTATTTATGAAAATATAAAAATTAAATGCCTCGTAATATAGGCGCAAAGTATCCGTTATGCATCAATCAAGAAAGGTCTATTGACATGCATATGCGGTTTCAACGTTGGAAGAAATAACCACATGGTTACTTTTCACAGTACAAATCTTTATGCCAATAGGTGGGTCTGCCAGACCATATCCTGACCCTAAATGAAATGTCCTGAAACACACTATTACTTCGGTCATTCTACCAGTCTTTATTTCCACTTTAGTTTTGTTTTTGAGCTTCAAAAAGTACTGACATTTATATCATACCATCTATTATGTATGTTTATGTAATATATTTATTTCATGTTTGTCGATCTATTTTACAAATGATCGTTCGAAAGTGATGTAAAGCACGATGCCTCCGAAGAACTAATGTTCTGTTTAAGCTTGCATTCACCCAATTAGTAATTATCACATGTGAAGGCACACTATATTATGTACCCATTGCAAAACGTGTCAATGCAAAGGTTAGCTAAACCATTTCCTACATATCAAGCAGCGCAAAGCAGCCACCCCTTAATCTATGTCGGCAGTTAACAACGGGAGAACGAATTGCCATCACTAATTATTCTCTGTATTAGCAGTATCCTGCCCAGTAATCCGACTTTTTGAAGGGGAGGGGGGGTAGGATGATATGAGTGTCCAGTAAAGTTGTTCATCTGTCTGTCCCTCCGTTCTTTTGTTTGTCTGTATTAAATGAATGGTTCTCTAACCTTCTGAAATTGTTATCTGGCAACTATGAACAGGTAGCTAGTGTTCTACATCAAACACAGCACATCTTCTATTGAAGCTAAAGCATTTTGTCCTACTCAGATATGTATTGCTTTTCTTCCTAACCATTCACATTTTCGCAACAATCCCACACTCTACAAAACCTATGAATCTATGCACAATTATATTAACTCACCTGTCCGGACTGTGAGTTGGACATCGGTCGTAAGACCTCCAGTGCTGATCCTGTAGCTTCCACTGTCAGCGAGGGTCACGTCTCGGATTGTCAGTATGGCATATTCGCCACTTGAACTTATGGTGGTCCGGCTCATGTCCAGTGACTGGCCTGATACTTTTACCCATAGTGGATTAATAACCACACCATTTGGCAGCCTTGCTCGGAGGGTGACAGTCTCTCCTAAAACTGCTGTCTTGTCCTCAGGAATCAGTTGTCCTGAAATGATACGACTTCAGTAAATTCTCTCACACTGATTCGACTGGTTCATGTCAGAGCGATACTCCGATTACAACCTCTTGGCACGTGACATCTTACACAGGAAACATGCCAGCTCGACTGCTTTGTCTGAACGTCAGCTTGGTTACCAGGTACTTGTGCTCAGCTTAAGTCTGGTGCCCTTAAAGGGCTGGTATAAGCACACTATTGTTTATCGGATCATGATATCATCCTCCATCTAACCCTTAATAACCTCATCAAACTTTCATAAACACCAGCAAACCTACCGGAGTTCGCAAGCTCCAAGAAAGATAGCCCATGAAGTGATGCATTTAACCTGGGTATTATAACGCCGAACACGTAAAAGAAGCAAAATGAATTTAGACCCCAAAAAGTGGGTGCTTAAACCTCACCCCTTGAATGTGGCTGGCGCGAACTTCACTCTCCTGGCCCTGCTTACGTCGCTCATGTGATATGTTTTTATGTTCGTGAAGAAAACATTATCGGTTCATTCCCTCATTTTACGAGTTTTAGTTGTGTTTGGCGTTTTATGAATTATGTTTTCTTATGATCCTTGACTACAAAAATTGTCAGCATTATTGATCACCAATTTGAGATATTGCGGTACCTCATAACAAGTGATCCCTCTACAATGTAACTCATGTTCTCCTTATACTTTTAAAGAATTATTTTATATGTATAATGCTCGGAAACGTACTCGAGACGATGGCAGAAGATATAAAAGCAAAATAAACAGCTTCTTTCTTACCCAGGACTTGTAGGTTTACCGAAACAGGTGCAACACTGGAAGCTCCTGATAGCGACACCTCATAGCTTCCTGTATCAGATATAACAGCTTGTGCTATGGTCAGAATTGACGTCTCTCCTTCTGTTCGGATACTGATGCGTGGGTCGGACAGGATGCTAGTTGGCCAACGTAGACTCGAAGCCAGGCCACCTTTGACAGTCACACGCAACTCGGCAGTCTGGCCAACATGTACTGTGTCATCAACCGTTGAAAGGTCTGGAAAGACACATGCCTGTGTTTATCTGGTGTGATAGGGAATGTATTGGTTCATTTTCTTGGTCGATCATATGATATGAGAGTTTGATTCCGCAACCATTACAAAACGATATTGCAGAACATGTTACTCTAGTTTACATTACATTACATCATGTATAACAAAATAAAGTCAATTTCGACGTTTAGAACTGCGGTCTGATCATCTGGCAAACAAACCCCAAAACCGTATTAATAGTTCCATCGAAATGGGCTGTACATATCCTCTGCAAAAACGTTTTGTTCTATGTATTCACAGTCTTATATGCTTTGTATTGCCTCTGGCTCCTTCCTACCATATGCTGATTTCATCGTACCTAGTTCAATACAAACAATGTTGAGCTTTGTAGTTAAAATATACCCTCAACATACAACATGGCATGCAGGAATTTAATTACGTAATCTGCGATTAATGATCGATACACTCACAATGGTCCCTGCATATCCTCTATAACCGTGCTCCTTAAATCACTGATTTATTCAACCAGAGAGAATGTTTTGGGTGAATGAGATATAGCAGAGGACAGCTTCTAAAACACTACTCTATAATACATGTGCTTTTTCTTGCAATAATGAATGATTATCCTCAGCACAAAAACGTGTAACACATAAAACGATTATACAATCCGCGTTTGAATATCCTGGTACACTCACTTATGCACACTGCGATACGCTTTCTGAGAACTTCTCCCAGCGCAGAAAAGTTAGACGCTGTAATTGCATATCGTGGTTCGGAAGCCATGTCGGTGATCTCAGCCATGTCAAAAATTCCAACAGCGACTGCTACGACGGTGTATCCAGCATCTTTAAGTTGGTTTGCTGCAATCGTTGTAGCTGTTCGGTTGTCTGAATTCCCGTCAGTAATTACAATAATAACCTTCGCTGCGTCTGGTCTGGGGTTCGCTTGAATAATATCATACGCTTTTAGCAAGCCTAAATCTGTTCTCGTCGAGCCAAAGGGATGGTCGGCGGCAGTGAGGCTGGCAACGAAACTTGCATTATTGTTGGTCAAATCAAACGAGTGCTCGACTTTGACGCCGTAAATAACGTAACCAAATCTGTATGTGTTCACGAAGAATGATTGGACAAAGTCAGCCACAGCTGTCTTCAAGTTGATGAAATCGCTGAAGAAGATTGAGCTTGATCCATCCAAGACAAAGACTACGTCCAGAATATCACCACAAACTGTAACAACAAAATATTATGTACACTTTTATATATTCACTTTGTATTCAGTTACTGAGTCATAATAACAGTTGTTTTTCAATATATACTGAACCGCAAAAAAAGCGTCACTCCTTTTTGTATATTGATAATCAGTGTAATTCAAATACATGTAAAGAACACACTAATTGACGGAATGATTCCAAATTTGACATGTTT
>JAUELE010242929.1:0-11272 GCA_031471655.1 Diodora aspera | reverse complement strand
GTCTTGCCTTCATCTAGATGGACAGATGACACAAAGGACTATTTTTTTATGTATTTATTCGAGAGGTACCAATGTAAGTCCTAGTTAGGCTAGCTGATTTGACCATTTGAACTTTTAATGAAGCTTGAGTGATCTGTTGAGTTTTTTAAATCTAAAACAACACTGAATAGTGTTGTGCATATGATAAATTGTTTTTAATGTCACGAATTACAAGCAATTAAAACTTGAGTAAATTTGATTTTCTTTAATGATTTCAACAAGTAAATGTTATTCTTCATAAATTTTCACTTCATAAATATGTGCGGAGTTTGACATAAAAAGGGTCTTATTTGGCTAACTCCGCACAAATGATTTGACCGACTCCGCCATCGTAAGCTGAGTTGGCTTGTGCTACACGTGTAGCCTTACTAATAACAGGGAGTCTCTACACACAGGGAGTCTCTGTGTGTAGAAACTCCCTGCTAATAATAATGTGCTATATAATGTCCAAACTCCAAAGTCTCTTGATGTATCAGATTGATATGGTGTGCCATCCCCTACGAAGTAAAGAGTCAGAAGCACACCGATTGTTTGTCTTCTTGATTCCACTTCGTTACCAGAAAAGTCTGTTTCTAAAAATCTCAACGTCACAGATATTTTATTAGTGTTTCAAACACTTCGCAACCGGTTTGGTAACGATTATAGCCTAAGTTTACCCTTCAACAAAAAATATTATTATTGATTTATTTAATTATGAGATCTAACAATGCATTTATTAATCATAGAGACCATGTCAATCGTTTGCAATTCCTCAGTATAATATAAGCTGGGTCCATCCTATAATTCGTAGGTAGATAATCATTCGCAAGTACACCTGAGCTATGTCGTCGAAGCTTTCCGATTGTTGTGTGATTGAAAAAGCTACTTCCGGGAAATCCCGACTTCCGGGTTGTAGTCTCAGGTGAGTAAGGCGGCGATTTTCAACTGGGTTTTAGCAAAGTTCTTTCTTTTACTGGCCAGAGACAACCTACCCAAGTCATGGGGTCTTATAAAGTTGAATGTGCACACCAATCCAGTGCAGTTTGGCAGAAAGATTTATCTTTATTTGAAGGTTAATTTCGATGTGAACAATCGCTCGTTCACGTTGTCGGTGTCAAAGTATCACGACAGACACACCCCCTCCTGTGTGATTTCTCAGGTTTCACTCGTCGTGAATGTGACTTTTTTTTCCATTTACAACGTTCGCTTGAGTTTAATGATAATTTGAGTTGTCACGCAATTATTTATTTATTATGTATATGAAACGAAGAAGCAGTGTGTGAGCCGAATATAAACATTGTTTTATTCTGTGATAATGATATCGATTTCTCATTTCAAGTGTTTGCATTTTTGTTACGTATCACAGGAAACACCCACTTACACATTTTTGTTCAGAGAGAGAGAGAGAAAAGGAATGCTGTATTTCATTGTGATATTTAATCATAAAATTTATGTACCGTATTTCCTCTAATTAGCGCCGGGTCTCTAATCAGCGCTGGGTATCTAATAAGCGTCGGGCCTCTAATAAGCGCCGGGGGTAAAGGGGTAAATGAGAAAATAAGCGCTCGGTCTCTAATAAGCGCCGGGTGTAAGACCATTAAATTCATTCTCCCTTTCTTACACTTTATTGGCATAACGTATGGACCCTTAATTCTGGCTTCTACTTCCGTTTAAACATTAACGCCACATGGCTCGCGTCAGGTATTGTTACAGCTTAAAGAAATAAGCGCCGGATCTCTAATAAATGCCGGGTCTCTAATAAGCGCCGGGGGGTCAGGGGATGCTGAAAAAATAAACGCCCGGGCACATATTAGAGGAAATACAGTTAACCTTTAATTTTTAAACACGTTAGTGGCAGTTCCTCAATTCCGCACTCTCTGGTGATGCTACAGAAAGATGAGTTTATACTTTTGAGTTTATAGATAAGATTATATGCCAATCCACAATGTTAGTATTGTTATCCCATCAAAGTTACAAGAGTGAGTGATTTGATTGAAATGGGGCTTTTGGCAATCTTGCAGCGATATATCACTAGTTTCACCTAAATCATATCATGGGTATTAACGTCTCCGATCTCCGGGCTCAAAGAGAGTACATGGACAGGATTCAAACCCACAACTGTCAAGCCTGGGAGATAACACCAACAACTGCACTATCCTGACCCTACAATGATAAACAACTTAAAATTATTGTTCACAATTACATGCTAAATGTAATAAATTACATCAAGGTACAAACTAAATTATGTGTAAACATAAATGGAATTGAAAACTGCATGTGCAGTACAGTACAGTAAAATTAGGATGTCCTATGAAGATCAAATCACAGCCAGACAGTTAATTTAGTATTGATTTATACTTGTTGCCTTTTTTCATACGTTTACAATTTGTTAACAATCAATAATGATCATAAAGATAATCACACGCCAGCAGTCACATATAATAAGCAGTTTAACATAATTCTGTGGAGCAGTTAATTCAATATAATATTTTAATTAAGTCTCTACTTATTTGGAACTAATTACGGTTTAAGTATTTTAACTCAGACAGCAGGGCTCGACGTTAAATGTTTTTAAAAGTAGCCACATGGCAACCAACACTTTCAGTCAGGTGGGCAACTGACTCATCAAGTAGCCAAGAACTAATGGAGGTTGCCAAAACTGCATAACAAATTCCCCAAATGTAAAATGTCTCTGGATTCTTTCACCACAACAAAATGTAAATAATGACAACACAAGCTGTTCTTTCTTTTCACACAACGATTTACAATTCTAACAACATTTTGTGTGGATTATTCAATGCATGTGTCACAAATGTTTATTTTTATTTGGGGCCAAGGGTTTTAAATTAGTACTTATATGGAATAACGAAACTGCCTCGTCGAACGAATACGTACAAATGCAACTAGTAGCCAAGGGCTCGTCCTGAAACTGCAGCAGAACTGCAGTGGGGTTTTAACGCTATGTCTTTGCAACGGGGTCATCAAACAGCCAATATGTTCTGAAATAGGTCTCAATTTGACGAGCAAATGGCAAATTTACCTTTGACCTCATCAATGGTGATGTTTTATCCCTCTAGACAAGCGAGATTGTAATTCGAAAGTACACGCGTATGCGCAATCGCAATGAAGGATAGACAACATGTATAACATAGTTGGACTCGTTTATACAGCCAGATGAGTAGCCTATCGTTATTATAGAGAATCAAAGTTCCTGCGGAAGTGATAAATGCGCATGACAAGCGGAAGTCTACTGCTATCGTGTGTGTTGACAGTACGAAACGAGCGTGAAAGAAGACGTTCAATTTAGGCACACGCATGTACTGGCGTGTTTTAATTTAATTTTTAGACCATGTCGGTGATTTTATAAGCACACTGTCGATGCAAGCAAATATTAATACAACTCAGAACGGTACTCGCAGGAAACTTTGTCGCCAAACTAAATTTTGGCAAGGTCGCAACTTGGCAACTGGTCGTAGTTAATTTGTGTCGCCATGGCGACTAATTTAGTCGCAACGTCAAGCTGCCCTGCAGGGTCTCGGGCCATCCTCGAAATCCAGGGCATATATGAGTCAGCCAAATCCCCTGGAATCATTCCTATTCATGACCAATGTCTCGAGGCAGGTGTTTTACAATTCAGAGAAGCTTCCACAGCGAAAACTTACGTCCAATCATGTGGCGCATCTCTACTAACACTCAGTAAAGAAATAAAGACGTTATGTGTGTAAATTTATCAAGAGTTACTTCTCATGCAATGAATGTGACATTTTATTGGTTGTCTAAATTCAGCAGATTTGAACTTTCAATACACACAACTGACTTTAGTGAATAGGAGGTACATTCAGGACTGTTGGCAGAGCCACATATGCCCTGGATTTTGAGGATGGGCCTCGGCGAGAAATGTTTGGGAAACACTGCTATAAATTCTACTGTGCCTACCGGGTATTCATCTTTTAAATGCGGACATAAAATGGCTCAGCCTTTACTTCATCATCCCAAAGTGAACTGTTTAGCATGGATTCTAACTGGTTTTCATAATCACCAATTTTATTTCGTAACCTGAAATATGGTCTATGATACTTCTCTGGCTACGCCATACTCTCAAGTTTAGACCTTATTTCAGGTTCATTCAAAAAATTATAATTTCATTTTCGTGCACTATGCGCATTCATGAAATTTTCAATTAAATGTGTGTTTTATCACAATTATAACTACAATTTTTGTTCATTTGCTGACGCCTACGGCACATCTTTGCGGGCACATTGTACTATTGCTTGTCTGTTGTAAAATCGCACACTGTATGTGATTGTGAGCGATGACATTGTTTGTGATCCGCACACACAAGTCATAGGTCATAAAAATATTTATTTGGCCAATTGTGTTGTCACATGACGGAATACGCACGCTAGCATCATATGACCATGTTTTGTTACATCATACATGATAAAATGCAGCCTTCCCATTGACTGTTCAAATGAAGTAATGTGCTATAGCATCATTGAGTGTCCCCCACAAGCTTGTGGCTGCTTTTCATCAGAAAAAAAAATCCTGAAATAATACTTAACAAGTTTGATCTGAAGCAATGAAATCACAGGTAATGACAGCAGTTGTCTTTTGTTACATCACACCTTTATGGTTCACCTGCAATGTTTTCTGACTGCACAGTTTTGAGCTTCAACTTGAACTGAGTGTGATAAACTAGCCACAGGTACATTTATTCTACTAACCTTGGATGCTGTCATTAAGTGTTCATAATATCAACATTGGAAGCAATAAATAAAAAAAAAATAATTGTAAGCTCTAAGTGAGCAACAAGCTTACAAAGAACATTAATTTTAATTTTCTTAATCAAAAATAAACAAACAATTTAAAGGCATCAACAATAAAATCATAAGCTTTTCTCTTTATAATTTAAAAATTATGAAATGAAATATTATCACTTTTGAACACAAAATAATATATGCATTAATGTTTTTTAGGAAATGTTAATATTTATTATTATTCACTTGTGAATTTTGGTTTTAAATTATGCAATTTCAAATAACTGCTGAAACACTAACACATGTCAGAAAACAATATGAATTTTGTACATCTTTAATCATGAGGGACCAGTCGTCTTATTTGGAGGGGGTAGTGACTGTTCCTAAAGATGTTGCCAATTTTTTTTATAACCCATCACATCTTCCACAGATATTTTTTTTTTCTTGACACCCAGCAAAGCCTGTGCCATTTTTTGATGACCCTTCCCTCATAGACCCACCTCCAAATTTCCTCTATAGACCCACTGTCCAAACCCCCTCTCCCGATAATAAAAGACCAGTCCCTTGGAACTTCTCACTTGAAATGCACGGAGTCATTGGCAACTGTCAAAGCAAAAAGTGTTCTATAATAGCTTACTGACTAGAAAGCTGCGTGATTTGAAAAATAAAGAATTGAAACAATTAATCACAAACCCTTTCTTGCACCTCCTTCAGGAAGACTCTTGCCTGTAAAAAGACTCATTTTATAGCTGATTTTGTTTTCAAAGAAAAGTTACAGTTTATTACACTACACATTTTTTTTTAGAAAATTCTTACTGGCTTGCAAAAAAATGTCTTCAGGGTCTTCTAAATTTGGCATTTACTAGAAGATTATATATATATCTTAAATACATAATGAAATGGACATTATGGGGCAATTATCCCTATTGTTCTGAAGGGTCATTATTTGGGGTAATCAACCTATGACCCTGCATTGTATATGTGAAATAACGACCAAGTCCTTGGCATGGCTGACATAAACTTCTCGCTTGTACTTCAAGGTTATATTAGCTACTGAACTCAGGAGAGATTGTTTTTCGCAACCATATTTATGCTGACCCCAACACTAGATCTATCTGATTGTTATGTTTTTTAGAAAGCCAGGATTTAAATGTTCAAACTTTCAAGGATTTTAAAATGCGTTTAGTCCCTTCACAATGGCTTAGAGTCAACCGTGTACTATATATTAACTGCACCCACACCAGATCTAAGATTTGTCTGTTGACTTATTCTTGTTATTCTTGTCCTTATCCTTGGAATCCTCATTAATCTTACTAGGTAGAGTGTGGGAAATATAAATTGCATAGCTTCCACAAGGTATTTTTTGTTTTAATATTTTTTATTAGCATCTTTACACATCCAAAAGTCAATGCTTAGATTTAGCCTAGATTGATCATCATTTTTATTAACAATTGATTAGCAATAAGATGAAATTGACCAGCAAACTGCGATACAAAGCTGAACAAAAAATACCCTGTTCAATGACCTAAGATTATATAGTTTTGGGCAACAGGGTACAAGACTGTAACTCATTCATCCAAAATTGGTGAGTTTGCATGTCCTCTAGCAAGTAAACCATTTCAGCATGTGTAACATCTCAATATTTAAACAATATCTCAGCACTGAAAAAACACATCCGTCAAGGTAAGGCTAAATGATACCACTGGACTGAATATAATGTTTCTGAGATTTAATTTCGGGTTGTAAATGTTTGATCAGTACATATGTAAATCTATATACAACCAACACCACATTGAATAAAAGGATTTTTTAGCTTATCAAATGGAAAAATTATTTTTTTATTTTGTATATAGAATTTAGAAAAAAAATTGGCAAATTTATGAAAATTTCTTTGGCAAGTGGAAACACAAATTTATAATGCGAGAAAGTTAATCTCCACCCCTGTTCTCCACCCCTGTTGAGTTATCTCATTTTTAATCAATGTGTTGGATTAATCTATAGTTTTGAGCCTAATATTTTGAAACATTAATCACTTCACAAACCTGACATTCTTGATGAATCCACTTGCAATGACGACTTTCCACGAACTTGACTTCCCTTTTTGGACTGAGATGAATGCTTACTTTCCATACTACGACGGGTCGTCGGTGCAGGTGCAGTCGTTCGATCATCTTCAACTATTTCCGGCAAAGCTAAAGCTTTTTGATTCTTTTTCTTAGATTTGGCACCTTCAGATTTATCTACCTTGGTTGATCTGCCATCATCTTCGGCACCAGTTACAAGATCCTCCTCACTATGAATGTCACTTCCTTTCTTTTGAGTTTCCTTGGCAATAAGTGTCTGCCACTGTCGTGGAACAACTATCACATCTGCAATTAACTCTTTGAAATTCTGCATCAGCTGATATTCCAGGCTCTTTGGAATAACATCTGCCAAACCGTCATAACTGTAAATTATTTGAGCTAATTGGTATAGAATACTTCTTGCCGAATATTTAGCTTCCTCAAACAGAAATCTCTGGGAGTCTTCGTCATTTATAAATGAACTATCCAGACGATTCTTCACCTGTACAAAAGCCTGGTTGATTTCGGGCATAAGGCTTTTGTTTCCCAGTCCATCACCAAACAGGTCTCCTTCTTGCTTCTGTTTCTCTTTGTTTGCCAAGAAAGCAGCAACTTTTGGATTTAGGTGGGCAAATTTCAAACTGTCTGGTAGATCCTCCGGGAGTTTTCGGTATCTCTTTTGTGGATAATGATATCCATCTTGCTGATAAAAAAATGCTCCATCCATTATGAACCTTCAAATCACTGTCACTTTGTTCTGTAAAATCAACATCTAATGTTCCATGTCCTGAAAAGAAAAATTGGCAAACATCAGGTGACAGGCAAAGTCTTATAAATTTTCATCTGGAGAGGGAGTAATATGTGCATAGGCAATATTTCAGCCAAACTTTAATGTCATCATAAGATTCTCACCAAGATAACTCAGAAAATAGATTAATTAATTTACAAATAGATTAATTAATATACAAATACATTTAAAAGTAAATGCAACAGATCCCTATCTTGGTCATGTTGTGTGACAAGAAGGATTACGTGGGCCCCATTCTTTTTTGGTTGTCACAGTGACACTCCTTCACTTTAAGGGACAAAACAAGATCTTAATTAATATTAATATCATGTATTCAAAACATGTGACTTATAATTAATGGTTTTATTCTTATTTGTTTAGATGGTATCGCAATACAATTCAAAATTCAAATTGCTAGAACAAGTAATATTATAGCACAGAGATACTCTTTCAAGTACACGAGGGAGTAAGTAGTTTAAACTGATTGTATATCCATTGACAGTTCGGATTACATTTCCATGACCACTCAGTGGTCTACATTGCCAATGCTGGTGAATGGTGCCTGATCCTGAGGGTGTGGGTTCGAATCCCAGACAAGGCTCAACCCAACCAGTAGCAGAATAGCTACAGTCCAAGGAAGTGTGACCCCAAATGAAACAGATGATGTTGCTCAAAATGACGGACAGAGAGAAAGACATGACAGTTGGAAATCCAGTCAAGTTTCTTTTCCCCAAAACATAGGGTTGCACTCTCTAATATCCCAATGAGATTATACCCTTATCTGGAAGGAATAGAACATATGCTGAAGTAGAATGATGTTAAAGCCATTTGCAGCTGCCCAGGGACAGGCAGACACCAGACACACAGCTCAGGATCTCCTGTCAACTTAACACTTGAAGGTCATATATACGCTCGCTGCACCAATTAGCTCAACATGATACAGTTGATTATTTTTAAAATTCATTTTCATATTTTGCATGACATTACAAATATCTACTAAACTGGTTGATGGCTTGATTTCTAAAGTTATGTAATCAGAAGTTTACAATACCTAAACACAAGCGTAAACAATCGGCTCCTACAGATATGTTGGACATAATCACTGGGGACAATTATGGTCACAGAACTGACCCAGCAAGCCTCCCCAGTCAGCCTTACCTAAACAAACGTCTGAGAGATAATGGTATATTGAAAACTTGTTGGAGGGGTTTAATTCCACTATTTACACCTGCATAAAACCAATATTAACTAATTAAGTAAATAACATGAAACATAATTAATTAAAACTTTGTTGCATTTCAACATATGACTCTCTTACAATACACAAAATACCATCATTAATTACAAGGTGTTTTAATTTAACAAATTTCTTTCATGTAAAGTTCAAATAAACATTTACGTCTATTAAACCATGTACAGCATAAATTTATACCAAACAGGTTTTTGTACCAACCAAAATAACACCACTAAAATTAATTCGGATCGCCAATAACAGCAATGATCATTTGATCAATACCAGGTACAAGTTACAGTATTGATCATCTCCATACCTTACTGGCAGCTCACAGTGTCTGAAGATTGCACGAAGAGAGCATTATCCTTCTCAATGTCAAATGGATGGATATTATGTTGTCAGATAACTTTTAAATAACATAAAGGGATGTGATGTGTGTCCTAAGCCTTATTTATCACTTTAAACTGTATGTCGAATTCAAATATTTTGAAATGTTTCAAAAAAGTATAATAATTGAATGAAATTATGAATTGCCTGTTTTCATAATCAATATTCAAATTTTTTTCACTGGCCATAAGCTAGTGTTCTGAAACATTTTCTTGATAAACAAAGGAAATATAGAAACACAGAAATAGATTTTGGTATTTATTTATTTTTTAATTTATTCTACATCTAAAATGTTAAATTTTACCATAAGTTGAATGAAACAAAATATAACCTTATAAGAACTGAATAAATATACCTTGATTTCATTACTTTAAGTTGCACCATAGTTGTTCATAATAGATCTAATTGTAAGTGAACTTAACATTGTTCATTTAGACGGTGCTGTTCGGTGTTCTGTCCGTCTCAGTCAAGTTTAGGTCAAAGTCTGCCGATGGCTCGATAACGTTTTGTTTTCTCACTGGCTCTAAGTTCATAAATTGGAAATAAAATCACTGACATACCGAGACATCACAAACGTGATGACCACGTATTACTATTCATCCATGATGATGTTTTCGAAAGCCCCGTGAGAGTACCTGCTGTGGGCCGCCATCTTGTTTGCCTGTTGACAACGCCATTGAAGGTTGCCCCGTCTCTTAGCAACTGGACGCCACTGGTTGAAGTGCTCGTTGTCGATAATCTGAGCGACACTTTACATTCAGAAGTGCCTCGGAAGTATCACTAATACATTTAGACAGTGGCCGTTGCGCTGTAATCTCATGTACTCCATTATTGACGACTTGCCGTTGTAAATAGGAATAACCTACCTGCTTCATTGAATTACCTGACCCATTGCCTAGATCTACCGGATCAAAAGTCATTTACGGTGAACATCAAGTTTGTTTTGGATTAAATGACTTCCTTCGAGTATTGCTTGCAAATGTAAGAAACTGCATTAAAATGTTACATCTTTCTATCCCATAAGGGTATATACACTGAATCTAGTTTGGCAGGCTTCAAAAAGCGAAGAAATTAGATTCTAGTAGGCTATTAGATCTACTGAAGGCTTTAGATTCAGGCTAGGCTAGAATGTACAGACTACAGACAAGTTTCAGTCGCTTCAGTAACATACCGACATTGTACGAGGAGAGATTTGAACTTACTGAAATCAAAATGCCTGTGAAGGGTTCCTCAAATTTGCGACAGAGTCAATGGAGATATAATATCCTATCCTATGCTCTTTTCGTATTCAATCGATGAAAAATAAGTTTGTTTTCGAACTGCACTGCCGACATTGAAAACATGAAGGTTGCAAAGGGAAATAACTCTCCCAATTTATACGTTCGGAATTAGATCTATAAAGATCAAAATATTTTATATGAATGCATTTTGAAGATTTTTTTCTTTAGGTATTAAAATGTATAAAAAAGATATAACATTCTGAATCCAAATAAATGTAATGTTTTAAATACAACGAATAAAATAAATTTAAAATTGAGGTTTATTCTACAGTTTTTGAAATAGGATTTTCTAAAGATTACATACACCTAGCTGTATTTATATACTTCTAATCTAACCCCTATATATTACTCGCAAATAAAACAGGGCAAAACGTAGAAAGCTGACTTTGTATTTCTTAAAGTATCTGTCATAACGATCGTAAATTATTTGACATCGATATAGGTTTCCTTTTTTTTATTTATGTGCTTCGTGATTCTGTCTTTTAGAAATAGTAAATTTGTCCCGAGTAACGCAATATGCATGACAGGCCGGATCCGGGGGGGGGGGGGGGGCCCAGGGTGCACGTGCCCCTCCCCTTAGCTCGCCCTTTATATCTTGTTGACTATGATAGCAGCAAACCAACCCCTAAAATATACTGACCTCCAAAAGAAAGTATACCAAGATTTTGAGAGACTACTGAATACATTCACAAATGCGTTGGATATACAAGAGATCTCCCTTCAAGACTTGGAAGGTTTATCAATGA
>JAUELE010242918.1:0-11272 GCA_031471655.1 Diodora aspera | reverse complement strand
TCCACAGAAGCATCTCCCTTCTTCCAACATGACTCCCAAACATTACCCATTACAACGTTACACGAGTGCACTCACTGCTCCACAGAAGCATTCTCCTTCTTCCAACATGACTCTCAAATATTACCCATTACAACGTTACACGAGTGCACTCACTGCTCCACAGAAGCATTCCCCTTCTTCCAACATGACTCCCAAACATTACCTATTACAACGTTACACGAGTGCACTCATTGTTCCACAGAAGCATTCCCCTTCTTCCAACATGACTCCCAATCTTGTAGTCCATTCTTTTAAAATAGTTATACTATTGCAACGTTTGCTCAAGAGATTAGAAAGTGAATGCGCGTAGTGCCCAAACGAAGGTATACATATATATTATTCTCTGTGGTGAGTATAACTGTTAAGGTCGAATCTCGTCAAGATACAAGATTCAATTGGTGCAATTTTACGTGATGTTAAACTTTTATTTCATTAACTATAAGAAGTTTGTTTTGTTTTGTTATTAAAATCTATTCAGCATTTCCAGGATATATGGTCAGCTTGAAAACCTACAATTGTTCTCTGAGAACATTCAGAAAAACGCAAAGAGCAACGAGTTATCGTATGCTCATGCCAAGAGGAGTTGAAGTTTTAATTGTGATGTTTTGCGTAATGCCCATACATTTTCTGGCCGGACTGAAAGGCGGCAAGTTGACAAGATTATATAATTATTTAAGAAACGATGTCGTCA
This sequence comes from Diodora aspera, assembly GCA_031471655.1. NCBI lineage: Eukaryota > Metazoa > Mollusca > Gastropoda > Lepetellida > Fissurellidae > Diodora > Diodora aspera. The sequence continues at coordinate 10,542 of JAUELE010242918.1, read as the reverse complement.
AAACATTCTGAAGGAAAAAAATAAAGGATCACTGAAAGCGTACTTACACTTATAGTACAGATAATTTAAACAGAACCACTTGCATATCAGTAGAAGGTGTGACCATCAGAGGTCCTGAAAACCTGCTGGCATTGTTTGTGCATGCTTTGGATTAACCATCTGTCTCTCATATCATGGACATATTCTTCTTATAAATCTCTGAAGTCAGTTTTTTTCCACAGAATGTGGTTTTCTCTGTATTAATAATTTTAAAGTTTTAAAGTCCTTGTTAGATACACTGATTAATTTGGTTTGTTTCTGCATTTATCAAACCCTGACAAAGAATCTCAGAGTATACGAAGGTTGACTTTCTTACTTTGCAGTGCAATAACAGCGCCTCTGTATTTATTTTGACAAGATTTATTTCAATTCTGATGACTTCATTATACAGGCTTACAAAGACAATATTGTTCTGTAACACATCATGCCTCATCATCAAACAACGGGGTTCTCACGAAGTAGTTAACCATACAGGTCCATCAGTTGGGAGCCTGGTATGTTTTCACTTGTGTATGCAAAGGGCATATTGAACATTTATTGGACATGTAAATGTAGTTCTATTGGTAGGCACTTGGTTCTATTGTTGGAGCACTTTGAGAGATGTATATTGTATGGAATACCAGTTGTATATAATTATGTATACGAGAGTGTATATTAAAATATTTATACATGTTGGAAAGGCGTATTGTTCTACGCCATACGATTGAAGGGAGGTAACTCATCACAGTTCATGTTTACAGGAGACGCGTGTACAAGCGATGAAGAGGTGAGAGCGGCAATACATAAATATGAATTCAGCGGGCGCCCCACTGTTCTTACATCGGGCGCACCCCACACATTTTCAAATTACTGGATCCACTACGGGATGTTTAATTACAGAGATCAGATGACCGACATTACTACACCAGGACATATTTAAGAGGTCACTGAAACAAGGAAAAGCATGCCAAATAATCTTTATCACCAGGATCCTGTTTCACAAAGCGATCTTAGTTAAGATCAATCTTAGCGATTTGGTTAATTTTTTAAAACCAACGTGACAAACATTTGTCCATATTTCTCAAAACAATCTAGGAGTGATTTTAGGACATGTTGTACAGCTTTAAGTTGTTTTGTCAAATGGAATGATGGTTAAAACTTGGTTAAAAATGATCTTAAGGGTTTACGGTCAACTTAGTGCTAAGATCGCTTTGTGAAACAGGGCCCATAATTACACTTATAATACACAAAAATAAGACAGAGCCACTGGCATATCGGTAGAGAGTGACTGCCACCTGAAAATCTGCTGACATTATACACAGGAATGTTCAAGGACAATGCAGGTATTCGGTCGAGGTGGTTTGCTGTTACCATCATGGAACTGCGGTATTTCCTGCTAAACTCTTCAACAGAACTCCGCGTCGAAACGCCTGATTAAAATGAAGTATGTGATAATAACGATGACGTTTTTGATGTTATTTAAGTAAATGTGCATTTATGAAGGGAGATACACGTAAAATTGTAAGCAAAGGTTTTCCTTTAACGTTAGGTTATGCTAAATTTAAGATTATATATATTCTTAAAATATTGGTTTCAATTTCAAACATTATTCCTGCAACCGAGCAAGGTTGAAATGTAATACTGTTAACTTTTGTTAGACGAGAGTTCTGTTCTCCAAACATGTCGGCTCAGGTACAAGACTGAATAAAGAACAACGTGAACCTTGCTTCGTCGCATCCACATATATACTGACGTGCAAATGAAACGATACCAAGCTTTTGAGAGACTACTGAATAAATTCACACATACGTTGGATATACAAGAGATATCCCTTCAGGCATAGGAAGTTTCATCAATGACATGATGTCATTCATATTACACTCTTTGAAATCCAAGCATCCTTTTGATCAACTATGGCATAAAGACGTAAGGCAAAATAATTGAAATTATTTGGTATAATTTCTTTTGCACGTCAGTATACATTCAGATTTATCAGCTCGGTAGCTGTCAGCTATAACTCGCGCCAGTAAGAAGATATTTTAGTTCATTTTTGTTGTATGTTCGTTCTGCTACACTGACTATAAAGGCCCCTATAAAGTATTATGGAGCAGGATAGCCTTTTATAAAGACCCTAAGGCTATTCTGTTGTGATTCGTGATTGCAACCCTGCTAGAGAAGGACGTATACTAAGGCCCAGTTCAGAGGCATATGCTGGAGTCAGATTTAATAATGACAGTAAGTGTTGATTCAGGGTCCATAGGCTTGGGTGGACCCGGCGTACCCCACTAAAATCTGGGTAGCAAACTGAAAATTACTCAAGTTTAATATATTTGCCTTTACATTTGAACGACTTTATCAAGTAAATGCTACACATACTGCTCCCTGAAACTGCGAGAATATAGCTCTCTGAACCTCTTTAAAAGTTACGACTCTCCCCTCACCCCTTCCCACTCCCCCACCCCACCCCAACTGAAACTCATGTTGCCGCCTTGAGAAACGTATAGTAGTAGGGCTTCGTGCGCCTCGGAATACATAATCAACGTCAATCCCTGCAATATTCTTATCGCAATGCACGCAACAATCCCGACACGTCAGATGACGACACCGTCCGGATCTACGCTGATACGCCACGTATAATGTGTGCAGACAACTATAGATCAGTTGTTTCACAAGACAAACCCATGTTAAATGTTAAATGTTTTTTAAAATAATGAATTCACCATTTACTGATCATGGGATCTCTGCCTCAGACTCAATACCAAAGAGAATCAGTGAGGAATACGCATACAAGTTGCAGTTAATGTCTACCACTTTCTTAAATGGAAATAAAATATATTACATGGTTGCAACATCATAGTTTAATCGACAATCAACTGTTGCTCATGCAATATTTTATAGATGAACTCATAAATGAACTCATAACTCATATTCCTGATGACTGACAATTTGCTTTAAAAAAGAATTACATAAGATCTTCAGATATTTGGGAAAACATGAGATATTCAAACATAATTTCAAGCATTAAAATATATAAGACATGCATTTACATGTTGCTCGCAAGGCACGTTATCTCTGTTGGTCATATACTGAGAGAAGCGGCGTAATATACTCGGTTGTATGTTGATGCTTGCTTTATAGATGTTAACACGAGAGAGAGAGAATGAGAGAGAGAGAGAGAGCTTGGTGGTAACTACCGTATCTATGAGAGAGAGCTTCTTTGATAAGCAGTGTTCAGAAGTTGGTAGGGAGAGAGAGAGAGATAAGAGAGATAGAGACAGAAAGAGATACGAGAGAGAGGATACAGAGAGATAGACACAGAGAGATAGACACAGAGAGACAGAGAGAGAGGGCATTGATGTGCTGGTATTAAGTCACGTTCTTGATTATCTGTTATAATGTTCACACAATCTGCAAGATGTTACACGAAGCGATCTTTGGTTTAATGGGACTTCTCTTATCAGTTGTGCACTGACATTTTCTGGATAAACAGATAGAGAAAGAGAGTTAGTTAGTTGAGTCTGTTTGATTTTGGGTGGATGATTGAGCAAACATTATTCGACATTGCAGCCAGTTGAGAGAGTTGGGATGTTGACATGATTAATGTTCACGTTGAAGGCATTGGCAATGTCCCGAAAGCTCTTACCTACTTGCAGACGTCCAGTCGCTTCTTTTCGGTTGACATCTTCGAACCAGGAAGAAAACCAAGGACGTTTCTTAACAACTGGGATGTTTCTACTGTTAGCATTTTCACATGTATTCATGATGTGTTTTGGTGATTTGTTTTTGAGATCCACTGTTTTCTTAAGGTAGGACACATGAAAACCTAAGTAAGGGATAGTGTGTAAAGAAAAAAGGCGTAATATGAATTCAAACTATTCTTCCACACGTGTTTGCAATTATTTTCAAAACATGCGTTTCTTTTGCGGTTCAGTATATTTATGTATGTATGTATGTATGTATGTATGGTGAGGTGAGTTGGTGACGAACAGTTCACGCGCTTGAGACATTAAGCAACATCGATCACTGATAGTACTTGAGTGGGTGATCGGCTCAAGTTGTGAAGCTCTCAGGCCTTCAAGGGTTCCCCCAGGCCTCACACTGAGACATTGGTAATGTCAGTGATGTCACCTCCGTATTATTACCATGTATGTATTTATTGAAGAATGGATGGATGTGTATGCTTGCATCCATATTCCGTGGGTTTTTGTATCCAGGTATTTGTTTGATTAGCATTCTGCGTTGTGTGCCTAGCTACACATGTCTCTTATTGACTCTGGTAGTGTCTCAGGTCCCAGCCAGGTGATTGATCAAACCGCTGTCAGATAGAGCACCACATTAGAACGTATGAAATCTGACGGGAAGACCCTTTGAGCCTGGTCTTTTCAATATCCACGACAAATGGTTATTTGAAATGTGCGGCTTCTATTCTGGTCCTTTTATGTAAATGACCTCTCAGCAAACCAAAGTACATTACTCATGGCATAAACGGTGATATTTCCTGAGGAAACACTTCATCCGTAGTACTTTACTCATTTGAAAGACGTTCGAATTTGTACCTTCAGATAATGACTTATTGATTCTCATTAATGATTCTGTTGTATTGGCATTATTGTTTGACATATTGATTTTATACACTCTAGAAACATATATGTATGGTTGTCATGAAGACTCAATGAATTATTCACACGTCTTTGCGACAAAAATACAGCGAATGAAGATCAATTGAAAATAAAACCTTTCACGAGATTAAATTACACGGTAGAAATCAGTATCTCTAAGAGTGCTTGGAGTATAATATGAAGTCAGAGAGTTCGAATTCCTGATGGGTCAGTATGAAAACATGATTTATTTATTTATTTATTTTTTCCTTATTTTCAAGCTTAAGTTACCTAGAATAAACTCAGTTCGACGAAATGTGCTCGTCTAGTACTTTCGAACTCCCTGGGTATAATATATAGGCCTAGTGTGCTTGAAAATCAGAAAAAAAGGATTGGAACATTTAGCAGTCAATTTTCATTTTGTTTTCATACTATCCGGGATTCAAACCTCTGCGTATGAAGTTGTGTCTGACTGCAGATGAAATATAACACATCCGCAAACAATTGAGTTGATTTAGTCTTTGAGAGAGAATATGATTTGAGTAAAATTGTTCGAAAATGGTTTATAAGGTTTATGGTTCATGAAGTGCCATTTTGAAATATCATCGGGGCAGCGGAAGTAACTTCACCTTTGGCTTGTCCTCATGACATTTGAAGAAGGCATGCAGATCCACGTCAAAACACATTAAATGTCAACATTTATGTACATTGTCAAAAGTGGGGAGGGTGCTCAGCGCTCACTTATCTACATTGTACATCCTCCTCCGACACACACACCCATACACACATGCGTCCGCCACCTATGATCATTATTGCTTCGTTTACAGTTACAGTTTATTGAAATGCAGAATTTCTTTTAATAATTACGCACAGCTGGGTCAAGGACTGGGTATTTAGGGTTGATTACTGTATTAGAAATAAACGCGGCTCTGTCATGGAATCTTCACCAACAGTTATGTTCAACATCTGAGTATTCTTCGTGATCATCGTTCAGTACTTGTCTCATAGCTAACTGCCTGACTAACATATCTTGTTTTGTGGTGTTCTTACATTACTTAAAGTTGGATACGTGTTCCCAAGCAAGAAATATAGTTGGTGCATACTGTGTTAAATATACTGAAGGAAACAATCTCTGTGCATTCATATTTACAAACTGTTATGATAGATTACGTTTTGTCTTTATGGTTAAACTAAGTGATATTTATTGATAATCAAAGCTATCCTCGAAATCGAGGATATAATGACACCCCCAACGATCATATACCCTGGAATCACTCCTATTCACCATGGTTGCTTTGTGTATATGGAAAGTCGAAATCTGCTAAATATAGACAACAAATGAACTGTCACTTTCACTGCACGAGAATTGACTCTTGGTAAATTTAAACACATAACGTCTTTACTTCGCCGAGTGTTTGGAGAGAAGCCCCACGTGATTGGACGCAAACTTTTGCTATTGAAGCTTCACTGATTGGTCAAAACGCCCGCCTAGAGATGGTCGTCGTGAAAATGAGTGATTCCATGGTATATGACCGTTGGCGAAGTCATTATGCCCTGGATTGCGAGGATGAATCGAAGAGTGTTTGATACAAACGGAATGCATTTTCCCAGCAAACTAGACAAAGTCAAAACTGGTGTTTCCATTCATGTTCATCTACACATGCTTGACATCGCTGTCTCATTGACCATTCTATATTTGGACAATGGCCTGAGCACGTTCATTCAAGGTGGCTGATTTGGACGTTGACGCAAAAGCGTTCCATTTCATCTTAAACATGCTCAATCGCGAATGGGAAGTGTCCTAAAGTGTGGCTGCTGACGAACATTACTGAACACCAGTGCAACATGCGGACGGACGTTCTCATGCAGAAACGACACCAGGTCAAATCCGCAATAGGATGACGTATGGTTAGAAGGGGGTGGATTGCAAGACTTAGATGACAAATGCCACGTTCTCGCAAACTGTTGCGCCCCGTTTGTATACCTACATGGTCGTCCTGAACGGAGGCGATGGTTAACAACGCCATTTTGTGCGTAACGAGCCTACAGTGAACTAATAGTGTCATAGGTGACGCCAAACCGTCTCGGCATCACATTTTGTATTTTTGAAACTATATAAATAAAATATCTCGTCACACATTGTAGTTTCAAGCATCCCAACTTCGGGCTAACGCTGATCTCTGGCATGGAAACATGTCATGCTGAACGTTTCTAAAAGAAACAAGGAGAGCACACCCCCCCCCCCCCTGCAGGTTAATAGATCTGTCTGAGTATGTAATACCAATGTCAAGACAGCACCTGTAATTTCGCTCCTTGAACACAACTGCCATATTTGATATTTAATGCTGCTGAGTCTAGACGAGAAGCCATATCGACGTCATTACCACAGGTGCATGCACCTCTGACATTCTGAAGTGTCTTATGTGTCTACCATGAATTGACATCTTTAATAGTATTAGTAGTGAACAGACTGACACTTGAAAATTAGTCTTTCACATAACCTGGGGTGATTGAATAACCTGGCGTCACTGATGCGTTTGGCTCTTCTACGTTGACTCAAATGTCGTTATTGCATCTTTGTTACATGTTGGTTCAAACCAGCCCAGTTCAAAATCTGTAATGATGAAATGTTCAGTTCAGAAGGGAGAATATAAGTAGAGCATGCGTAGTGGGGAAGCTGCGCCGATTATGTCACATCATCGGGGAAAACAAGCGGGTTATACAATTAAAACAAACGAATTAAAAGGCAAATGTTTATATCAATATATACAATAGTCTTCCCTCTTCGAGTATTACATATTTGCAAGAAATATGACAGCTTAATAGAGTATCGAGCTTCAACAAGAAACAAACCATTAATGGTCAGGGAGTGACCTTTTGACTTGTGGCGGGGGGGGGAGAGAAATTTTGAAAATAGCTTTCTGACAATTTTAGAGAAAATACATGGATTGCACGAGTCAAGAGTAAAACCATATTATAGATTGCAGAGTTATAGCAATGTTTTTTTTTTATTTTTGAGTTGATTTTCATGAAATAAACATGTCTGTGCCCTTTAACCCCAGACATTTCAATTAATCTTAATCGGCCCCTATTAATTACACTTTATATTTTTGACGAAAAGGAGTAGTTTGAATAGAATTTTGACAAGTCATCAATCAAATGATTCATGGGTTTTTCATGACCTTTAGCCCCTCCTCTTTTATGTGATTGATTGGATTGATGTTTTAGCCCTGCCTCCTTTCAAGGGATGAAAAAAACGAACAAAAATAGCTTGTCTCCACCCATGAGATAATACTAGTGAAACTAGAGAAAATCTTCCAACCCCTGCTTCACCCTTCAAATAGTCGCTCCCTTATGGAATAACAAAACAGATCTTTGTTTCAAATGAGAGAGAAAAGCATTACATGTGTGTTCATGCACGTGGATTAGTATACATGCAGTTGCTTAACGGCAAACGTGACTACGTGCACCTGAGTGAATTATTATAAAACCTTTCAAAAATACAAATACACGGTTACACAAAACTACATCAGTTGAATTACTAGAAAGTGTGTTTACGCGTAAAAACAGATGTCTCCCCCTTCCTCCATTATTGAAAGTGTCAGTTTAAACACTATCAAAATGCACCAGCTAAACCCACAGATGGTAAAACGGGACTCAAATGCAATCTATGTGACACCAAAATTGTTTAGGGTCTTCATGTATGTGGACATCTGGACTATGTGCCCAATATGTGTACCAAGTTATGGGTAAGAATATCAAGTGCTTCCAGAGCTATGCTCCAGAAACCAAAAGGACAACATTTCCACACACTGTTGCCATGGAAACGGAAAATATTATTTTCAGAAAATTAAAACCCTGAAAAACACAACTAGGCTGTGTGTTCTCAACTTCTGTGTTTACAAATTTTTGTGAAAAAACACTGAGCGGTTCCAGAGTTATGCTTCAGAAATGAAAATGACTGTTTCCATTCGTAGTTGCCATGGAAATGGAAAATAGTTTTTTCTGAAAATTCAATGCCCGAAAAGGCACATCTAGACCATGTGCTCAATATGTGTACCAAGTTATGTGTATAATACCAAGGGCTTCCAGAGCTATGCTCCAGAAACCAAAAGGACAACATTTCCATTTTTCAGAAAAATAAAACCTGAAAAAGCACAACTAGGCTGTGTGTCCTGTGTTAACAAATTTTTGTGAAAAAATACTGAGCAGTTTCAGAGTTATGCTTTGGAAATGAAAATGAGTTTCCACTCTTAGTTGCCATTGAAACAGAAAATAGTATTTTCTAAAGATTGAAACCCCGAAAAGGCACATCCAGACCATGTGTCCAATATGTGTACCAAGTTATGTGAAAGAATGTCAACGCTTCCAGAGCTATATTCTATCATTAATTTCCACCCACAGTTGCCATGGAAATAGAAAATAGTATTTTCTGAAAATTCAAAACCCTGAAAATGCATATCTAGACCATGTGTCCAATATGTGTACCAAGTTATATGGAAGAATACCAACTTAATCTCCAGAAACCAAAAGGACAAATTTTTGTTAACTTTGTTGGCATGGAAACGGAAAATATTAATTTCGGAAAATTAAGGCCTCAAAAGGCACAACTAGGCTGTATGTTCTGTGTGCTTACAAATTCTTTTGAAAAAAAACTGAGCAGTTCCAGAGTTACGTATGCTTCGGAAATGAAAATGACAGTTTTCACTCTTAGCTGCCATGGAAATAGAAAATATTATTTTTTAAAAATTCAAACCCTGAAAAGGCACATCTAGACCATGTGCCCAATATGTGTACTAAGTTATATGCAAGAATACCAAGCAGTTCCTGAGCTATACCTCGGAAACCAAAAGGACAAATTTTCCAAACTTTGTTGCCATGGAAACGGAAAATATTATTTTCAGAAAATTAAAACCCTCAAAAGGCACAACTAGACCATGTGCCCGAAGTGTGTACCAAGTTTTGTCGAAAAGGACCCAGTGGTTCCAGAGTTCTGCTTTGGAAACAATGTCTCTGGATGCCAACACCAACGCCAACGCCGAAGCCAAAAACAATATGTTTGAGGGGGAGACATAAATATAGGAATGGAGAAAACAGGAGTTTACGTACTCATTCTACATGTTCAATGGGCAGTAGACCGTATTTTGCATAAATGAAGCTGTCAATGCTTGTAAGTCAAAAGCTAAATTCTATGGATCAGTGACCTCAGACTTGAAGAGATTGTTAACCCCTGTGCACTATTTTTGAAGTTCAATTGTCTAGTACAGCAATGACTGAAAGGCTTCAATTCAGTCTGAAAACTCAGTATCAAATCCAGAATCTGTACTCTCATATCTACGTCCACCAGGAACACGGTAGCGTTGTTCAAATACAAGTTCTTCTCTGGTGTGAAACAACCATCGACTGACTTGGCGGTACTGACCGTTGGTCATTCTAAATCCACACCACAGGAACCAAGTGAAGAAGTAGCTGAGAATGAGTCTGTCCAAGGTCATCTGTGGATGGAGCCAGAGCAGTAGGACAAGCAAGACTGGTCCAGGATGGCGGATGCTATGAAAACATCGCTGTAGCATTTTGGGGAGATAACGAAATGGTGGTCCAAACTTCATGTGATAGTTGTAAATCTGCAAAAAAGCAAATATACCTTTGCAATTGGTATATTATTTTCAACACATTTCTAATTACCCACTTCAAACATCTTTAAAGATTTCAAGGTTTAAATTAACCAGTGACAATCAGCATTCCAGCAGCCATTTTTATAAACATAACACAGCAGAACATAACTCATCATTCTAATCCCCCCCACTCACAAGTTCAAAACTTAAAGTTGGATACGTGTCCAAACTCACTGTTTTCTTTTCAAAAAACAACCTTTGGAATGATAAATATACATAAAATAATGTACATACGACGAATAATGGACAAA
>JAUELE010242907.1:0-11276 GCA_031471655.1 Diodora aspera | reverse complement strand
TTTTACATTGCAGGGGGCAATATTTCAGCCACAGCGCAATGTGATGTGCAAGAGGCACATCAGAAAAAGGGACAACATAGGATCGATAGTAAGAGAGAGAAAGCAAAAGATTCTCATTTTAGTCGCCTTGTACGACAAGCGTTGGGTTACTGGAGCCCTATTCTATCTAAGTGATACCACGTCACTCCCGGAAGCCCCACGGGGTAAACTGAAACAATAGACAAATATGTTAAATTATGACACAAAAGTAAAATAGCCTATAACTCAATATTAAAATGATGTTTGTGCCAACTGTCACACATAGCGAACCTCCATACTTTCACATACCTGAATCTACTTCCAATTTAATAACGAGCAAACTGGAACAGATGGCAGCACTCAATCAGCTGACCTCAGGTATTTATTGGTTGGCAACAGAAAAAGAACAATACAATTCCAAAAATAGTGTCCCAGTCAAGCAGCACATGCGAACATAAATCATGAATCACAGACCCTTGCTTGCGTGGTTCCTGAAATTAAACATGCCGATGGGATTTCCACAGCCTTTCTTATCTGATATCACTGGACAATCGACTAATCCATGTAATAAGACTGCTGGTTGAAATTCAAGGGCGTGCATGTATAGGGTTTCATTACCTCGCTAAACACAGTCTGTGATCATAGGGAATGCTTTATTTGAAATACCTTGATCAACATTCCTTGCTTAGAGATTATTAACTCTGGGCCAGTTTTTGAGTTGCCAGATGATAGCTTCCGTTAATACAGACAGGTATTTCCATAATTCAGCTTTCGGTTACCTATAATCAGTGCACCACCAAGACAAAAGAAACTTGTTTGACAAGCCAATTACCTGCATGTTGAAGGGCGTTCAAGCTGAGTTGAAATTTTACTCTGTATGGGCAACCGTTGGTTGGATTAAAAGAGGGATTTGACAATCTTTCAGCCATATGCCCACTTCTGTCAGTTCAGTGCAAACGGAAAGCCTGCATCACCATGCAATATTTCAGCCATAGCACAAAGTGATTTGCAAGAGGCACATCAGCAAAAGGGACAACACAGGAGCGACAGTAAGAAAGATAAAGCAAAAGATCATCATTTCAGATGGCTCTTACAGCAAGCATGAGGATACTGGGGTCCTATTCTTTCTGGTGTTAGAGCTACACCTCCGTAAACCCCACCAGGTGGATGAGTTTGATGTGGGCTATGCCTGGTACTAACGAATCAATGGTGAATCCACAATGTGGCAGTGCACTATTTGACCACTGCCGGTAGAAATATTGCCAGGAAATTATGCCCAGCTACCTATGGCAGGAACCTATAACCCATGACCCTTTGGTTGGAAGGCAGCCGCTCAACCCGCCGAGTTACCCCACCACCCTGGCAATCTCCGAGCTATAACATAAGTCAGGTATACACTGAAGAGACAGTTAAAAAGAAGAACTTTTTGGTTACAAGGACAGTATTTCAGCCATATGATGTGCAAGGTGTACATTGACGAAGACATTGATGTACATTGATGGAAAGCCAAGTACAAGCAAAAGATCCCCTTTTTTATTGTCTTGTATGACAAGCATTGGGTTATTGGGGCACTATTCTTTCTAAGTGACACCATAAGTCACTTCCTCGAAGCCCAATGGGATGAACAGAAAGACAAGTAAAGCAAATGATTGGATCCAATATGGTTTTCTGAACTCTATCCCATAAGGCAACAGTGAAAACCTCACTTCCTGTTAATTGAGCAGGTTTTAAAGATATAACCATTAAATGGAGAGGAGGGGAATGGGGGGCTAAGCACCCCCCCCCCCCCCCCCACCACTGGTGCCTGTAACCCTGAAGAGCACCAAGATGCATATACTGGGCTTCTATTCACAGGTGAATCTGAAACTGTTGATGCTCAGCAATACATTCACATGGTGATGTTCATGCCGGGTTTTTCCACAATGCTTTCAAAAATGACATTGATGAAATGAAGTCAATATTTTCTGCGTGCACTTTATTGTTCCTCCTTAATAACAAATAAATGTCTTTCAGGGAGAAACAGCATTACGTATTTGCATGCTGAAACAGCATGAGTCTGCCAAAATAAATCACACTTTCATTGAAAATTGGTCAACTAGTTTTGGTGACATACATTTTAGTCGAGAAATAGATCTGTGAGAAAAAACATGCACTGAATATATTTTTCGAGTGATGCGAACACTGTATGGTGCAACAATCCCAGCAAGACATTGCAATGAAGCATCTAAAGATTGAAACTATGGACTTTTCGCTCAAAAACTTGCACTATATCAGAGAACTTACTGATTGACGATAAGACATTCTTCTTGACTAGCTACAGAATCAATAAAATCTCTCCCTCGCTTACCCAAGCAAATGTTCTTCAGCACATAAAGTATACCCACATGAGCAATAATAATGTAATGATTGCAAATAAACGGAAACAAATCATCCAATTTATCACTTACAGTGACCCTATTGGCCTCAGAGAGGTTTATCAGAAGAGCGAAGAGGAAATTATTACTAGACTTGTACAAAATCGTGCTTCGTGGATCAAAGCAGCAGAGCTTAGTGTGTGAGCCCAAGTGTTCTAAAAAACATGGAGTACATTTTAATGATGTTTTTCATATTTCTGCAAATAAACTAGACCCTAAAAACTTGATTTTAAAGAACCCAAAAGTAGTCTCACAACACGACATAACTTTTAAGAAAAATACACAAAAGTTTGTGGATATTGGCTCTCAATAGTGACAACATTGGGAAGATAACTCTTGATAGTTTGTTCTGGCTCTAAGCAATCCTTCACTTAAATCTAAACAACCACCAACAAAGATGACAAGCTGCATCTTGTATGTGTGTTTCTTCATATGAGACGGCTGTATTCACAGTATCTTTCACACCACTACTTGTCTAAAGTGGCAATGGATGCTGGGATTTAAACCTGGTCCTTTCAGCACACAAGTCTGCACAATATACAATGACTGCTGAATATGATTACAATTCAGCAAATTTCACAGAAGATAACATTTTTCAGAAAGTACCGACTAATAAAATGCAAATCAGTTTATTATGAAATGGATCATTTTCCTCTGTCAAAGATAATTTTTTTCTTAATGATGCATGATTAAAGCAACGACTGAGCAAGTTATATACATTCTATATTTTCAACACTTCGATGTTTCAATATGGAATTTTTCATGAAAAATATCATTTCTGAAACATTCTCTTTTTATTCTTATTTGGATCAATCATGATTGCAGAGAAGCGAATAACTTTAAAACATTAAATACACAGATTAAAGTTTTTCATGCATTTGTCAATAGTTACACTTTACAGTGAGTGGAAGTTGTTATCGACTCTACATTCCTTGATCCCTTACCTTTTAGACCCAGTATGTAAATCCATCAAACATATATAAAGAGCAACAAATCCATTCCCAGATCACTGATCTTCCTTCTGAAGTTTCTGACCGTAGGAAATCGGATTGGCATATGTACGTATCCAGGTTAACCTGAAGTCACCCATGACATTGCTCTCTACTGTAGTATTGATCAGATGGCCACTTCTCTCAATTCATTATCCATAGGAAGACCAGAAAACATCAGGTCCAAAGGCAAACAGGAACATCTGCCTAGGATAAAACCATTGACAGTTCGTATAGATTTCTCTACATCACCAAATATTTGCACCACCAATGTTGCAAAAGGATTGGCGCAACGCCGCTCAAAATTGCCCTTGTTGAAACCCTTCACTAATACAGTGTCTGAGTCCCAAATACTGCCAATCTTTCTTAATTCAGTTTCAGAAGAGCACATCCAGTCATTTGTCTGCACGGTAAGATAATCATGATTTTTACTGACTCGATCGTGCTACCTACATGCGTACATTTCACGTCGATTTCATCATAAATTGATTACGTCTCTGTGGCACAAGCTACCTATTTGTGAAAAGTAAGCCCCCTGGACTACCATTCTTATCCCTACGCATCGGAATGGACTAATTCTTCATTATTCATGATTATTTATTGGTTATCAAACTTCTCCAACCCCCAAACAGCTGTCATGTAACAATCCAATTCAGAAGCCTCACGTCAAATTCAGTTTCAACTGTCATTCATTACAACTCAACTGGAATAAAATATGATCAAGTTTTATAAAGAGCAGAACACATAGAAGCCTTCTAGCCGACACTTTGGCCAGAGAAGACAATGAATTTAAATAGACATATATTTGAAGAACAGAGACAGAATCATTGAACTTAAATTTCTTGTCTGCCCAATAATTTATTTTATAAAACAGTTTTATTCACCAATATGCAAAAGGAAAATCATAACAAAAGGTCAAACTGAAATAGACATCATGCAATCAATGAATCAATATATATACATTTATATAGTGTCAGTATCCAATATAAATGCTCAGATTTCACTAATGTAGTAAAGAATCTTTCAGCTATAGCATCATAATATATGCAACAAATCTAGGTTGTGTAAAAGCTAAATACAGACATAACTATCTGACAATTACAGTTTGGTTTCATGCATTGATTTACATATACATACAAAGACTCTTATTAATATCAGTATTCTGGTGTTTCTTAGGTTTTGTGAATATTAATGTGGTAAACTTTCCAAAAATGAAAACTTAGAAAATTTCAACAGTATTATTTTCTGTCAGGATAATTAATATAGTTAAAAAAAAATGAAATTTTTGGAAAATCTGAAAACAGAATTTTCAAAAACTGTCAATTGTTACCTTCAGCAGTTTCTAAAATTTAAAATACATCAAAAAGTGATTATATTTTTACTTTGAAATCTTAGAAGTTTTACCGTATATTTGTAACAATAATACATCTATAGGTGGATAGCATAGCAACTTAGAAAGACATAATTGGACATACAAGCAAAAGTAGAAATTGTTCTTCAACAGCTACCACTGAACATAGCGAACAAATTCTTTCTTCTCAGGGAATACTCAGATATCTACCCTTGTCAAAGGAAAGCTCATGAGATGAACATCGCAATCTGGACAGCCATTCTAAATTCTAATTAAGTTCAAAATTAAGATTAAAGTAGATAAGTCCAAACTCTGTTACACACAAAAAAATAAATGAGGGGTCAGGTGAACAAGACTTAAAAAGTCAAAAATTTATGACAAGATTCAGTCACTCTCATGTCAGATATCTCTACTCCGCTTTAAAAAATCTGATTGAAATGGTGTACACTCTCATCTTTCTTTGTTACCGAAGTGATTTACAAAAAATATTACTTTACAGAGTGTCGGTAAATCAATCAGGATATTGGTAAGGTGAGCTGCGTCCATGAAAAAGCTCAATTTCCTCTGATTGTGATACATTGTCCATCATACATTGACCACAACACCCAATCCCAACTGCATGAATAGAACTGACAACATGTCAATTTCCAAAGGCAAAACTAGCTGATCTGACACCAGTTGTCAGTGTACCATACTTAGCAAGCAGCCCATCTTCAGATTGACTGACTTCCATGGCTCCAACACCTCCATTTCATAAAGGCAACATTATACATGGCTGGTCAGAGGGATTATGGTCAGTGGGGCCTTTCCCTTCGGCCAACAGACAGATGTGTCCAGTCCAGAGACTTGAAATGGACAGAGATGAAGCTTCTGACCATCTACAATAAGGTCAACATAAATAAATGATAGCAAGTTGGATTTATGTAATGAGCACAGATTTCTATTAATACTCTCTCATCTCAGAGTTGTCTGACACTCCAAGACTTCTCATTCTTCTGATTTTGAAGGTATCTGTGTGGAAAAATATGTAAACTATGGCACGACAAACAATTCATAACTTATAACAATTCTCGTCATCTGTCACTGATGAGCCTGTTTACGAATATTCTAAGATTCTCATTAAAGAGTGATTGTGAGTGTATCTATGTGTATAAATAGGTCACATATAGCATGACAATCTATTCATGTTACCTCAGTTCATAACTATTGTCAATTATCATCATCTTGTATTGATGTATGAACACCTCCTCTGTCTTTTCCTTATTTGCAATAGGTTTTTATGCAATAAACCAATATAATATTCTACAACTTTAAGTTAACTTATCAACATTTTTTATTTAACTTGTGGATTCTTTTTTAACCCTGGATTTTGTATTTCCAGTTGTAAATCAAGCTTTCAGCCGACACATAGGATGTGCTACATGAACCAAGGAAGACAACTGTCAAAACAGAAATGAATAAAAAAGAAGGGAAACGATACAAAAACCAAGACCACCAAAAACTCAATATAAATACTTCATTTTAAGAGTGATTTTGGATTTAACATAGCTTTTACTCATATTTCAGTCATATCACTATACTGTCACCTACACCACATTTGTGCAAGAACTCAATCTCTAAAGCATGATTCTATATACCCATAACTGCCGTGACTACCGTAAGCACTGAGGACATCGCTGGTTAGACTAACATTTAGTCCCAGAAATAAGTTTAATCTACAAAAATTATTTACTTAAAATATTAAAACACTAAAACCAGAAAAAGAGCCCAGGGATATTCCTAATTCTGGAGAATGGGGAGGGAGAGAGGGAGGACTCCCTTCAGGGGGAGGGGAGGTACGTGGTGTCACTGTCTCATCAACATTTCTTCCATAATACCAACCGACATCCAGAGATCAACTAAAAAAAACACGGTTGATTTTCGCCTGTAGGTCAAGCAGATTTGGACAGACCATAAAGCTGAAAAATCCTAGACTTGCTAAATATCTAGACTTGGGCAGGCTCCATTATCTTTGACAGACTTACAACCGGTCGTGCTTCCATATGTTCAAATGCCGGCGTTATGTGTAGCTAATCATAATGATATGTTTATGTATAACATTCGACCACCTCCAGCACTTGTGAACAGTTACAGGTATACAGAAACCAAGCTTAAGGTGAAAGAGAGGTATTCTGGTGGGATTTGAACCCACTACCATCAAGTCTAACAGCTCACTGAGACAGCAATCACTGCACTATCCCATGCCCCAAAGTTAGAAAAAAGTGACTTCACTTATTCACTAGACAAGTGATGAAAATACAAACAAAAACATTTTTTCTACAAGCTGAAACCATTATCCGTGACTCACTGAGAACCATCTTACGTAAACTAACTATCATATATGTACTAAAGCAATTTAACATAGCTTACCACTAGCCAAACTAGATCCCAGACATTGCCTGATGACTGATGATAGGATTCTTCTAGGCAATTTAGAAATTGATTCGTTCCTTGCAGCCTGATCTTCAGAGAGGACACATCTGATTTAAAAATGGCAAATGTCATCTTCAGTGGGTTTTAGATTTTAATATTCTTGCATATAAATTTAATTGCAAGATTTTTTGAGTTGGTCATTTTAGATTTATCAACCTAATATTGGCACCAAATCTGCCCTGCACTAAACTTATCTAATCTAAGCTGGATGCGAACTTACCTGTTCTTATATATTGCGAGGACAATCTTTCATCTACAACAAAACATCATCAACAAGTTGACCTCTGAGGGAGAGGTCAAAGTGAGTGAGTGGGGGGTTTTTACTTGGTTTTTCAGCCACATCACCACGGTCTCACCAACATCACGTTTGTGTTGGGGCTCCTGTCTCTACGGGCTGAAAGAGAGGCGCCCAGGCGGGACTCGAACCACAACCGCCAAGGCTGGCAGATTGCTGGGCCGACATGCTAACAACTGCGCTATCCCGTGCGAGAGGTCAAAGAGAGATGGACAGAAAGTTAAAGCATAAGATACACATTTTGGTTGCCTTGTAAGAGAAGCATGTAGTTGCTGAAGCCCTATGTTCTATCTAAGTGATGATATGCCACTCTCCACTTAGTGCAGAGGGCTTGAACCCACAAGAGCCAATTGTTATACATTACCAAGCAAGCAAACAAACCACAATCTATCACATAACCTTAGGGTTTTGTGTCAGTTTAAAAAAAAAACAATAAAAGAGCTCTTCCACTAACTTCTTTATTAATTTATAAACGCCAAAATTTAGAAGTATATCAGATTTTAAAAAAATAACTGCCATGGGAGTAGAGGTGAAGTTTTTAATTGCCAGCGTATTCAAAATATTGCGTGAGACAGGCAAAGTTTTTAATCGCAAGATATTCAAGATATAGAGTGAGACTGGATCAGAGAACAAGTAAAAGAAATCTGATGTCAGTCATTTTCTGTAACAGACAGTTCTGGAGATTTAATTGTTCTGACATGACACCACGACCTTCACCTTACACAAAGCGGTCACGCTGGAAACAAACAAAATGCTAAACTTGATTTACACATTGTAGTTGAGTCCTGTTATTTTGGCACAAATTGTTCTAGCTGAAAGTAGCAAGATTAGCAAAACTAATTAAAGACAGTGATATTTACATAAATATTTACAGTGTGTGTGCGTGTGTGTGTGCGTGCGTGCATGCTTAGGGGGGAAAAAAAGATAAACTGGGAGGTAGTGGGAGAGCGGAAATCAGTACTAGATCTGTTAGCTCACAAGGTTTGAGGTACTCACTTCCAACAAAAATAAAATCTCAGCACTAAAACTGCAATTTGTGAAAACAGTGCAATATGTTAACCGAAAAAGTGTACTTGGCCGGAGGTCAAAAGATGATTCTTTGTCCATTTTTTTGTATTTCCGTTTCTCTTCTTTCAAGCAAATAATGTAATTGTCTTCATGTTGAAGACAGGTAGCTCAAACGATTAAAGCATATGCATCAGAATCATCAAACAAGTTCAAAGATTAGCACCTCCCGACTAATCACGGACGACATGTAAGACAAACACTCTTTCAGATCCTCTGGTACGGCAGAACTACAGAAGTGAAACCTGACGAGCCGGGGACAACCCTGAAATCATCACAGTACACAGATTTCTTGCTTGCATAAAGTTTTCACACTTAGATCCTGTTAACCTCTCACGCATTGAGACACGGAAATCCCACAAATTTGTTTATTTTTCTGGGCAAAGAGCACCCGAAAAGATCAATAAGACGATTGGTGACATTGTAGCTTTGACCACTCGGCAAGCTCTACTCAAACATTTACTCGTCTCAAAAATCAATGCTCTATTGCCTTTAATGTAGCCTAAATGCTCCCTCTTTGACGAAAAGTCTCTCCCGTTTTATTATGGCTCATGCTCTTCAAATATGCTCCCATTTAAACATTAAACTTCACCAAATTTGGGTTACTTCATCCAAGTTTAAAAGTATAAACTTACTTGAGAGCTGCAAAACTTGAAATGGTTCTTTTACTGGTGCAACAAAAGATCCACAAAATGAGGATTTGGAGTTTTAGATGTGAATAAAGACTTGAGAAAAAGAATTGAAAGTCAAAGGCAGGAAAAAGCAATAGCATAATGTAATCTGGTCTTAATGTTTTTAAATGAAAAGAACAACTAAGTAGGTGTAAAATGAAGTGTAGAATTACAACAGCAGAAATAAAGAATATGAACAGGTCTAAGACTGAGGTTTCTTATAGATTTCCACTGTACAGGCAAGTTTACGTCCTATTGATATTGTTATACAAGAGTTGACTTCAAATGATGTTTTACGTTGCAAGGGCAATATTTCAGCCATAACACAACGAGATGTGCAAGGCGCACATGGAGCGAAAAGATAGCTGAATTGAGTTGAAATTATGTTTTACATTGCAAGGGCAATATTTCAGCCATAATGCAATGTGATGTGCAAGGTGCACATCGAGTGAAAAGAGAGTTCATGAAAACAATGGATAGAAAGGAAAGTGAAAGCAAACGATCCCCATTATAGTCGCCTTGTACGAAAAGCATTGGGTTACTGAGGCCCTATTCTATTTATGCGACACCACGTCACTCCCCAGAAGCCCCAAGGAGTGCAAAAAGATAGTCCATAAAGGAATCGTAAGACACGCATTGGGTTACTAAGGCCATATTCTATCTAATTGACACCATGTCACTCCCCGGATGCCCCACGGGGTTGTTATGCAAGAAATATGATGATGAAAACACCTCTTCAGTAAGGGCTAGAGACGAGCAACACATTCCCATTTTAATCAACTTATGAAACATGCATGTCTGATTTATTGATGTTTATTTAACATGACATTTAACAGCTATATCATGGCATGAACCAAATTCGGGTCGAATGAAAATAAACTGAATTTGTAACTGTTGAGGCCACAGGATTGCCAGGACAACATGCCCTCATGATTCTTGCTGGAAAGTAAGAATACCAAATGTACTGCAGGTGAATTTCCATCAGTGGTGTTACTCAGCAGTCTTTCAACTACATCATCACAATACCACTCCTGTATAAAGAATCCAATCTGGGACCGATCCGGATGGGATTTGTAGGGAATATCAACACAGCCAACAAATTGCTGAGTCAACAGAACAAACATTGCAATATCTGTGCTCCAGGTGGAATCTGAACCAAAGACCAACACTGCAGAGAGATTATACATCACCACTAGACTTATGCTTAAGTGAGAAGGAAAGAAAATGTGTTTAAGGTTAACTGATTCAGAATATAACTGAGTGAGTGTCGGATTTGCTACCCGAGGGTCTTGCCGACTCCCTATTTTTATCTGTTCTAACCATGTTATGCTTTGTGCTAGACAGAGGTATACGGACGTGAATCAAAACCCCAATGGTTGCTGGACCAATTCATCCCATATTTTTACTCCAGCAGACTGTATACACTTGATTAGGAGCAAAAATAAATAGAACATTGGCAGGGAGCCCGACTCAGAGCGATTGGTTTTCTTACTTTCGGTGACTGTCATTGACTCATCAGACACTAGAACAACTACATACTTAGCAAACCACAGCAATCAATTAACTCTTAACATGCCAGTCCATGGCAGATTACAAAATTTCAAACTTTTAAAAATGAAATAAATGTTGATTGTTCCCTTCAGCAGTTTCAAAACTTTTGAATTTTTCACTTAAATTTTCATGGCAATTTCCAAAATTTTGAATTCTAACTTTATCAAAAATAACTAATTCCCCAAAAAAAATCCAAAAAGAAATTATTTTTTTTCGGTTCAAAATTTTAGAAGTTTTACCATATATTCATGCATGACTGATCTTGGACAAACTTGAGATTACATTTTACATTGTAAGTGTATAGTGCAGCCATAATACAACACAATGTGCATGGTGCACACTAAGGGAAAAAGACAGCTCAGGAAAGAGACTGATAGAAAGAGTGAGTGAGTGAGTGAAATGGATTTTTACATTGCAGGGGGCAATATTTCAGCCATAGCGCAATGTGAT
>JAUELE010242897.1:0-11277 GCA_031471655.1 Diodora aspera | reverse complement strand
ACTGTAGGCTTTAATCCGCTATACATGTACACATGCTGACAGGAATGATGTCATAGCTTCGATCATCAATCATGTGCATATTGTTTGTAATAAGGCAAGGTTTTAACTCTGAACTCGAAACAAATTCATCAAGTTCTGTTTTCGTGCAGAAGCGACCACTGACTGAAAAGAATGACAGCACATAGTCAAACAAATGTTACTGTTCATTTACAGCCAGAAACTCTGCCAATCAGCAACCATGAGCTTCAATAAGCGCCATCTGGTGACGGCTGTGATGTTTGTATTTGTTCTGCTGTCTCTCTGTCAGGCACAGACCCTGGACCCTGCCTGCGGGGATTATATGTTGAGATGCGGCCGCATGTGTGAGTACCACTTTTAGTACTACTGCTTCTACTGCAAATGCTACTACTAGTTCAACACCACGACTAACACTGCTACTATACTATAACTACTGCTACTACCACCACCAGTATTACTGCTACTAATTCCACTACGAATATTACTACTACTACTACTGCTACTACTAGTTCAACACCACGACTAACACTGCTACTATACTATAACTACGGCTACTACCACCACCAGTATTACTGCTACTAATTCCACTACGAATATTACTACTACTACTACTGCTACTACCACCGCCATTGTTCTTACTACTGCTGCTACTACCACTACTACCACTACTACCACTACTGCTACCACTTCCACTACTTTTGACTATAAACAGTTCACCGCAATATGTATCACATTGGATGAAGATTGGTATACAACATCTATGTAACCTAAATTAGTTGCGTATCCTAAAAAGTAGAGCCATTTTAAAAAAAAACAAAGTTTTATCATTTCGAAGGTTGTCTTCTGAAGCTGTGGACAGGGCCGCTTTGTGTTTCTTAACCCTTTTGGATCCTTCCTAGTTAGAACAATGTTGTTAACACGGTGAGTGAGTGTGCGTGATTTAGGATTTTACGTGGTTTGTGGCTATCTTTCAGCCATATCACCACGGCCTCACGGCTGTAAAAGAGGTGCTCGAACCTCACACACCAAGGCTAGCAGTTTGCTGGGCCGACGTGCTAACCACTGGGCCATCCCACGCCCCCTAAATGTAAAAAGGGGCTCTGATGTTTAATTCCAAAAATATGATCTAATTTTTTTCTTGCCCAACAGATCCCACTTATTGCAATGTCCTTTGCCAACGTGAAGGCGGTTCTCGCGGGTATTGCGTACCTGTGATATGCCCGCAAAGTGGGCCGAATGTGTACACGTGCTCGTGCCGCGACTAGGAACATGATTGGCACACATTGAATAAACAGCGTTCAGCTTAAAATTTGTGTTTGCCTTTTTTTGCATACATATCCCCACTGGAAAAACACCCACACGAGTTTCTTTCTAAATATGCATGGAATTGCATAGACACATTGGACGTGATAAACCATCTCAGTTAACTCTCATATTGTCTCCCAAATCAGTCTCATGCTGTCTCACAGGTCAGTCTTCCACATCAGTCTTCTACTTCTAATTCTGTCTATCACACCACTTTGAGAAATAACGTGGGGTCACTTTGAAAAATAGAGCTCCCCTAATTCAATGTTTTTCGAACAGGCGATTAAACTCGCAATCTTTCACGTTTACTCGTCTGTGTCAATCTTACTGAACTCTCCTTCCCTAGGTATGCACCTTTACATCCTGTTGTCGTATGGCTGAAAGACTGTCTGTATGATGCATCAGCCTGAAATGAACACCTATATGCCATCAAGATGATTATACCACGTATTATAACCAGCACACGTCAAACATTAGACAACTCTGTTGTTCTGCCCACCCCAGGGAAAGGTGTGGTGCCAGCGAGATGGGGGTGGGGGTGGGGTGGGGAAATACATCATGTAGTAATTTATATTGTATTATTTGAAAATTTGGTTTGGCTTCAGTCCCCCTTCATCGGGATTACAACCCCCCTCCCTCCCCACCCGTCGTAGACTTCCTTGCGCCACCCCTGGGCATGGTGGCTAAAGTCCTTATCAATATAAAACCCAGTGGCGGATCCGGGGGGGGGGGGGTCAAGGGGGTCCGGACCAGCACTCTCCCTCCTTTTAAAAATCAAATATGGAAAATTGTATAGTACTGAGTTCTCGAATCCCGAATGGGAACTGACATTTTGCATGTTGGACCACCCACCCCCGTTGAGGTAGAACCTTGACATCGACTTGATATTAGGTCATATGGTTGCTGCATGATTACAAAAAGTGCCCATAATAATAATAATAGATAGATAGTTCTTGTATGGCGCGATTATCTCCACGGTGTGGACTCAATGCGCTTGGAAAAGATTGCTCATCAGTTTTAAAGATAAGAGAGTTTGACAAGATAAGAAAGTAGAATAACTAGAATTAAAGCAAGGCGTGTCTCTTCAATCTATGTAAAAGCTTGTTTGAAAAGGAGTATGGTTACGGAGTGCTGTGGGTAGGTAGTTCCAGATCGTTGGTGCAACCGACTTAAAAGAACGACCACCTGATGATTTCAGATTGAATTTCTGTTGAACAAGGTGTTTGTCATGTGAAGAACGTAGATTTCGTCTTGGGATGTAGGTCAATAGTGAATCAGATAGGTAGGGTGGAAGGCTGTGATCGAAATGAAGATACACAAGGGTTGCCGCCTTGTACTGCCATCTGAAATTGACAGGGAGCCAGTGAAGCTCCTGTATCATCGGTGCTACGTGATCATGACTTACTCAGCTCGTTGTGATAGAACCTTGACATCGACTTGATATTAGGTCACATGGTGGCTGCACGATTACAAGAAGTCACATTAAACATAAACCCATGACTTATTTTGCCCGTTGAGGTAGAATCTTATCATCGCCGTGATATTAGGTGACATGGGGACGGACATATGTCAAGAAGTTCTAATAAATATAACACCAATCACTTGTTCAATGGACTGAAGTGGAACCTAATCATCGACGTGATATTACGTCACATGGTGGCTGCAATAATACAAGAAGTACCACTGAATATAACCCATGGCGTATTCCGCCCACTGGGTCAGTATGCATGAGATGGTAGTAAGCCCGTAGCGCGGTATAGTAAGTGGCAACGTCGGAAGTAATTTATGGCTGAGCTCTACTGGAAGCATGAGCACCTACTTCCAACGTTCGCTACTACCAGTTCATGCATACGGACCGTGAAGAGGAACCTTGAGATCGACCTGACGTAGGTGACAAGATGGCTGAAAGATTACAAAAGGTTCCATGAAATACATAACCAATCACTTAGTGAGCTTATGGAGACGGACGTCATCTGGGCAGCCCGGATTCAGGACGGGGGGCACTTGGCACAGGTGTCATGAAATATATTGTGCCCCTTCAAACAAATCTTGGATCCGTCCCTTCCTATCAGGTGAACTCTATAATAATAATAATTACAATAAAAATAATAGATAGTTCTTGTATAGCGGTGTGGACTCAATGCGCTTGGAAGAGATTGCTCAACAGTTTTAAAGATCAGACAGTTTGACAAGATAAGAAAGTAGAGTAACTAAAATTAAAACAAGGCATGTCTCTTCATCTATGTAAAAGCTTGTTTGAAAAAGAAAGTCTTCACGTCTCTCTTGAAACCTGACAGGGTGGCTTGGTTACGGAGTACTGTGGGTAGAGAGTTCCAGATCGTTGGTGCAACCGACTTAAAGAAACGATCACCTGATTATTTCAGATTAAATTTCTGTTGAACAAGGAGTTTTTCATGTGAAGAACGTAGATTTTGTCTTGGGATGTAGGTCAATAGTGAATCAGAAAGGTAAGGTGAAAGACTGTGATCGAAATGACGAACTTTTTTTATGTGGCAATACGTTTGCAAGAAGAAACGTTGACTCTAAAATCAAATATGTTTTTCAACAATGACACGATCGTCATCAATGTGCACTGTTATGATATGGCTGACATATTGCAGGAAGACGTTCAACAATAATAATAACATCATAGGTGGACTTAAGAGGAAACGGGACTGGTATGCGCCCTCCCTACGACCCCCACGCCCAAAAAGATAAATACTACATTACTATACTGCTCTGTAATACCTACCTCGATGCCTTTGTATTGCTCTGTTTAAACAGAGACTGTCTAATAACTTATTATAGCTATGACAATCCTCTTTAAACAATTCCCAAAAACGTCATTATTATAAGCAATACAAGTCTTTGTTAAACGATGAAATATATCTATGCGATGATGTTTTAGTTCATTTAAAGGTAGCGATTTCAAAATTTAGATGTAGTAATTTAAAATTGCTGTGAAAACTAGAAGATATAAAAATGTCGAGTGTAACTTGAGATATTGTAACTATTATTCAGTCAAAGGTTTAATGTATATTGAAGAAGAGTATCATGTTCTGCTGTGCTATCCTTTGTATTCAGATATTCGAGAAAAATATGTAGCTAAATACCGACTACCACCCTACTCTGTAAACTCATTTGTAGCTTTAATTGGGAGATTAATATGCGCAAATTATTTTAAGTGAATTTGCATGCATCAAATAGACAATGACACCCGGAAATTTACAATTCTACCATAACTTTTCGGTTTGCCGGGTCCTGATTTACAATTTAGAGGTGATCAAATACTCAATCAAGATGCCGCTGAATAACAATGGGTTTAATAACAAGAGTAAGAATATGATTCTTCTTCGGTTGCAAATGCCAGTATTCGACAATTTTGCAATTACTGGTGGCTAACTCTCAACAAACACCCCTCACACTATTCACCGTATTCACGCTTCTTTTTCTGAAGTCAAGTCAAGTTATTTTATTTTTTTAATTACTTGGGCAATCCTCAGGCACACACGCATCACGGCCCTGGCCTCGCTCTCCTGTGGAAATGTTTTGGATACAATTTAGTGACGTCTTGAGACGTCATGATGACGTCACAGTTACCCCAGTGCAGTTGGTAAAGCCGAGGTGTGCTACGCGTCGTCAAAGAATGCCAGTCAAAAGGTCAATTTTAATTAGAAATGGTAGAATGGAGTTAATCATATTGTGTTTTCATGCTGGAAGCAAAGGCGCTCAGTTTGAAATGATTTTAGCGTCGTTAAAACCACGGTTAACCGTTTCCAGCATGAACACACAATATGATTATCTCCTAATTTGCGCATATTTATCGATATTGTAAACTTAAACAAACCGTGTTAGCAATTTAAAACCGGAACTCTATTGATTACGCAGCACACGTTTACAAGCGTTAGGGGTAACTCGGCTAATGCACCTGAATATGTTCCTTGTTTAACGTAATTTCATTGTACCGACAACATCATTGCATTGTACCGACAAGTCTTCAGCTGTTTTCAACAAAGTATTTCAGCAGTTGAAATTTCCGGGTATCATTGTATGTTTGTCACGGGATTTCAACCAATCAAAAAAAGACAAAAACTCTTGTACAGTATACACTGCAAAGTAATAACGTGGAAATCATTATTAATATCGCTTACTATCTTTTCTATGCTGATGAAAGAATAAATGCAAAGCATGTGCCTACATACTAACGGT
The DNA here is from genome assembly GCA_031471655.1 of Diodora aspera. Lineage (NCBI taxonomy): Eukaryota > Metazoa > Mollusca > Gastropoda > Lepetellida > Fissurellidae > Diodora > Diodora aspera. The sequence goes on along the minus strand of JAUELE010242897.1, from coordinate 5,745 downwards.
TAAATGTTTGTATTTTGGGTCGGTGACCTATACACTGAATAAATATGTCTGTCTGTCTAATGCCTACCGCGGACGGATGCGAATTAACGCTAAACAGTAAACAGTTTTGTGTACCTCACGTTTTCCTCCTCCTGTGTGAGTTGGTGCAAAACAAGAAACACTCGTTTCCAGCGAAACACGAGCTGAACAGTAGGTTGCAGTCGACCAATCATAATGCTCTATGATTGAAGCATGGTTTCAAAATTACCTTTCTGTTGTCTCCGGTGTATCCACGACCTCGCCAAACACTCTTATTCTTACGCCGACGCCTCCTATTTCTTAAAACCGATGCAATTAACACAATCTTTCAAGGGATTGCACGCGGCAAATTTCAAATCACTTGATTTTTGCTTTGTTTTAACCTGGTAGTTATCTCCCTTCCCTTGTTTCAAGATTGTTCTTTTGTGTCTCGTGTGCGGTAGACGCGAAAAGGGAGCCACAAGAAACTGAGTATTTCGGCCTGAGCACAACAACGATATGTCATTCCGATAACGGAATGGACGGTCAACTACATTGTTTCGCCGATAAGTTTACTTACTCGAACTCGAGACTCAGAAACCCATTTAACCCATAACCCATCAGATGATGACAAGCCGCAACGGTGACACGCTAAATTTGGTTTTTAGTCTACAGACAATGCAGTGTAATGATCGATTGATATATACTCTTCAAAAACGGAAATTGACATGTTTGCATCAATAGTGCGTAATTCCCCCGTTATTGGCCAAACACTGATTGATTCGTTGAGGCATCGTGCATATGAGCCTACCTACGGTAAATTGATGCAGTCTGTCTCATTCTTACATCAACTCCTGGACAAGTTTATCTAGCGTGGCTAGTGACCTTTCACGTTGACGCACACGTCGGTCCAAGATGTCCCAGACATTTTTCAATGGGGGAAAGGTCAGGGCTCATTGCTGGTCAGGGATTCCTATAAGATATTGTCCCGTTGAAGGTGGTTATGTTATTTACCTTGAAATTCCAAGTTCCCCTACTTTTTTTGAAGAGTTTATATACCGGTATATCTTTTGTTGTCACCGTTGTGTCCCAAGAGTTTCACCGTTTCGGTCAAATATCTATTCCCGTTTCGTCTTTCTGGCAGTCTGTGTAATGCAGAATGCTGGTGTGTTGGAGAGTCTCCATGTTTTGCGCAAGGTTCTTGGTGGGTTCGACTAGGCAGCGCTTCCTGAGAGCCATACCCATTCGCTGTCTGGTTGAAGTGTAGAGGGGGCAAGGGTATCTGGGCTGATGATCCCACGGGGCAATGCTGTGCCGACCCAACCCTCCTCTGCTGAATTTTTATGTGTTGATCTTTATATTATAATAATAATAATAATGATAATAATAGTAATAATAATAATAATGATAACAACAATAAAAAAAATAAAAAATAATAAAAATATTCATTACTATTTATGTCCTTGCCGTTTACCAATCACTTCATGTCATTTTCAAATCAAAACCGGATGATTACTATTCATTTCCGTGCCACTTACCAATCACTTCACGTCATTTTCAAATTAAAACCGGATGATTACTATTCATTTCCGTGCCATTTACCAATCACTTCATGACTATTTCTCTATAATTTCCAATCCGGAAATGAAATGGATATGCAGTTTTATTTCCAAATATATTACCGGAATGTAATTTCCAAATCAAAACCGGATGATTACCGGTACTATTCATTTCCGTTGTACTTTCATATTTTGGTTTCCACAAATGAAATGGAAATGCAGCTCAATTTCCAAATATTAACCGGAATGTAGACACCAGATGATTACTATTCATTTCTGTACCATTTATCAACCATTTCCGGCGCATATCTGTTTTCAATTCTGGAAACGAAATGTGCCTCAATTGCCAAGAATTAACCGGATGCTTACTATTAATTTCCGTGGCATTTATCAATAATTTCCAAACTCTTTCTTTTAATTCCAATCAGGGTACTAGCCACACTTAAATGCAGAATCTGACAAATCATGCACTTTTTTGGGACAACTTTCACACAACTGTTATTCAGTGTGAAAACTGTTGTCAACTACAACCCCATAATACTTACAAATACACACACGTACAAAAAGCAGTGTTGAAAGTTGCAAGTATTTTAACACCTTTCATAAAAAACATTCAAAACAGATTAATGAATATGAAATCACAGTGACAAAGTAAATGATAGCTAAACTAGATTTTATTAACATTTACTCAACAGCGCTTCTGCTTACCACATCTTTTCAAACACAATTGCAATAAATAATCAATCTAATATAAATATATTTTTTTTATATTTAACATTCTAATGTTACACACAACATTAAACAACAGTGACAATAATCGACTATTAGTTGATAGGAGGGATGTAACAAACAGAAACACAATGGAATATGAAATAAATAATGATAAATATTAAGAAAAATATTTGGCATTTATGACATTTGTAAAAAATAAGCAAGTTCAATGAATATAAATCTATCGAAAACAAGTCGAAAGTAAACTGATAGGAGTTGAAAAGGGATGTAGAACCCAGAAACAATGAAGGAATATGATATAAATAATATTAAAGATTAAGCTCAGAAACACAATGAAAAGATATGAAATACAAAATAATGATAAATATTAATAGTTGAGTTGAAATCAATTCTTACATTGCAGGCGGCAATATTTCCGCAATATAAATATTACAAAATGTTAAGAAACATATTTGGCATAAGATCACAAGATCAGCTAGTTCAATTTACTTACCAACTCCTATACAAGTTACAGATATTATCGAAAATCAGCTGATATGAGTTGGGAAGGAATATGAAATAAATACTACCGTAATGATAAATATTACAAGTTGAGTTGATATGACTTTTTACATTACAGGGGGCAATATTTCGGCAATATAAATATTATAATAAATAAAAATGATAAACAATAGGGCTCCCGTCTCTCTGGGCTGATAGAGAGGTGCCCGGGGCGGGACTTGAACCAGAACTGCCACGGCTGGCAGATTGGTGGACCGACGCGCTAACCACTGTGCCATCCCGTGCCCCTTAAAAAATAGGATATTTGACAGTCTGAAATAGGTTTAACCTTGAAACATTTTCAGTTAATAATTAAAATTAAAATTCGGTTTCTGAACGTGTACCTTGCTCATGGATATCAGCATCATTCAATATCTATCAATTATCATCCATTTTGGTGTGCCAGGTGGAGGGTCCTGCATGGTCTGCTCTCACGTTACTTCTTCAAAAGGAGCAGTCGTTGACTTCCCTTGTGCATTCAGCCTCTGTCTGTGTCTCTTTCCCAGTGTTTATACTTCGCTTAAACTATCTGGATCGCCATGCAAAAGACATTGACACTATAAAAAGACCCAACAGTTTCTCATTATCAGAAGATATTCAAAATAAGTAAGACACTAACTAAATATCAACTTTGTATACCAGGGTTTTACGCAGCTTCCTAGAAATTGGGGTCAAAATGACGCACAATATTATTTGGAGGGGGTCATTTTCAAATTTTGGGGGTCATAAATTGATATTTACAAACATTTCCTATTACTTTATGGTACGTTGTTTGCATTTCATATCATTGTCTTTTTCTATTTATATCAAGTCGTGCTGTGACTTTGCTCTATCCTGAATAGTATCTCAAATTGTTCACTCTAAAAGTTCTGTGTATAACATATGACCTACGGAGATGTTAATAGGGGGTATTTTTCAATTTATGTTCGTCAAATATGCAGGATTTGTGCATCATGTAAAACCCTGCATACATTCACATTTATTAGTTACTTCTTATTTAACACACAGCGTTAGCAACTAAGCAATGTTTAGAAAACATATATTTAATTAATAAAGAGAACAGAGTAGAGAGACTGGATTCTATAAGTGTTTCAGCCAAAGGTGTTTCTCAAATTTGGGACATGGGTACATGGGGAAGCCATGTCTGTCTGACCTTTCTGATAGGATAGCTCAATGGTCAGAGCATCAGCCTGCAAACCCTGTGTTTATGAGTTCGAATCCCACCTAGAGAATTCTGCATCTTCTACACAGTAGACACCAGTTTCACATATTAGGGCTGAAATTGTTTCCTAGTCGACCGATAGTCGCCTAGTTGCTTGAAACAACGATAGCAGCTTTGATCCAGTGCACAGGACTATATAATGTACATGACCAATTTATAAAGGAAAAACAATAACTTGTCATCATTTGACATTAACATGTTCCTACGTGGCTCTGATACCCAACACTTTTTTAGGGGAAAGTAAAATATAGGTCAGAAGTGCCCGGTAGGCTAGTGAATTTTCCAACAGTGTCAAGAAAACAGGCAGAATCTTGATTGCATTATGTGTCAGAATAGGCACATACACATCTATTTCTTCACTCACATCATAAACAATACAGGCATATATGTAGTTTACCTGCCAACATGTCATTTTCCAAGAAGCTGCAGTGAGAAATTTTCCCCGAGCTCGATATGAGCGTGGAAATGTTTGGGTGTCTTTCAACTCCCATATATATGGAAGTAGTGTACTATCACTTTATTCATAAACAGGTCATGTGATTAACCCCAGCAATACATTGGTCTACAGTGAAGACCAGCAGAAGTTTCTGGAATGCATGACATGGACAGTCTATAGCAGTAAAGAAGGTGTTAGGATTGAATTTGTGAAAATTTCAATGTATGTGTGCATGGCTGGGTACACTGGTGTTTGAAAGCAGTTTGTGATGTTTTAATTCCATATCTGCAACAGTCAACAGATATTTCAGCTTGGCAAAGGAGTAAAAGCAAAAGTTGTGCTGAAATGACCAAACATACAACCTATACACCCTTATCTAAAATGAGCAGGCCGGAAAGCTCCAGGTTCTTGGAAGCTGGGTACTTTTCCTTTCCAAACCCATCATGTGAATGGGGGCCGTATCATCAGTCTGAATTCTATCGTCTTTTAACAGATGTGACACAAAGTAACAAAAAGTATTATGATGGTAGTTTTTTAAACTTTCCCAACCCGATTATGTTACTGGATGGACACAGTGCCATAAATCCTAACTGTTTTTGTAAGACGTCTGTATGACAAGTCCAGAACAAAGCAACACAGGTTGTTCTGATAATAGATTTTGAAAGTTTCCCTCAAGAAACTTTGCTGGCCATCAGTGACAACCATGCTCACTGAGAACTTTTGTCCTCACACTGTGCTCAAACAAGTCCATTAACATTTGTACTTGAAAATATAGGTGATGAAACATTAAATCCCTCAAAGATAATTGCCAATTTTGTAATTTAATGGAACAAACTTCTCTGCTGATGATTCCCTTGTACTGTATTAACGACTAGTCAATTGTGATTTTATCCAGTTGACAGTTGGTAGGATCGACTGATAGCCGAGTGGTCGACTAGTTCTTTCAGCCCTACTACAATGGTGAGGTCAAGGTACATTGTGCCTATACGTATGAATACTTGCTTTGCCTGTATCAACTGATGCTCACATAACAACCTTTCCCTTGCAATAAATCAAGCCATGACCAAATGGTCAAAAATAACCCAAAGTCACACTGATTTCAAATCATATGGATTTTTACAGTGCAGGGGGCCAATATTTCAGCCAGAGCGCAATGTGATGTGCAAGAGGCACATCAGTAAAAGGGACAACACAGGATCGATAGTAAGAAATAGAAAGCAAAAGATCCTTATTTTAGCACCCACTCACTTCAAGTAAAG
>JAUELE010242886.1:0-11278 GCA_031471655.1 Diodora aspera | reverse complement strand
ATATACTAGCGGAATACAACTCCTGCCATGATATATACTAGCGGAATACAACTCCTGCCATGATATATACTAGCGGAATACAACTCCTGCCATGATATATACTAGCGGAGAAAAGGTCCTGTGCACGACAAACATTTGATCAAAAAATAAAATATGTTTATAATGTCAACATCATGCACGAGGATCTGGGCCCATTTAATGCATTAAGTACAAAACGGTAAAATTACTATCATAAAGTTACACGTCACATTGAATTGAGCCGAATGCAATACCAGTTGATTGTCTGAGGTGTGACAAGTTGAAACAGCACATTTTTTGAAAATTAAATCAGAAGTCCATTATGCCACGCCCCATTGAAAATGAGACTCTAGGTGGAGAATGACTGAAACTGTGGTCGCTAGACATTTTGGTGTGCATCGAAACACCATACAGTCACTATGGAATTGGTATCAACAGACTGGCAGTGCTCGAGACTGACCAAGATCAGGACGTCCACGTGTTGTCAGGACAACCATATCCGTCTAGTACACTTACGGAATCGCTTTCAGACTGCAACTCTCACTGCTCGCTATATCCCTGGGTTACGTGCAATCAGTGTAAGGACAGTTAGGAACCGATTGCAAGAGCATAACATAAGGCCACGATGTCAAGCTGCGAGTCCAGTTCTATTGCCACGTCACCATAATGCACACTTGGCTTGGTTAAGACATCTGAGGCTTGGATTACGAGAATGGGCATTCATACTCTTCTCAGATGAATGAAGGTTTCATCTTGACAGCAGCGATGGATGTCAGCGTGTTTACAGACGTCCACATGAACGCTACTCCAAAGCTTGTGTTTTTTAACGATCTGCATTCGGGGGAGGGAGCATTATGGTTTGGGGAGGGATTACTCCACATCACAGGCCACCTCTAGTGGTCATTGCCGTAACTTAACCGGTGCATGCTGCAGAGATGAGATTTTTCGGCTTCATGTTCCTTTCTTCAGCGTCATGGACCTATCATTACGTTTCAACACGATAAGGCTTGTCCTCACGTTGCATGTGTGGTCACCGACTACCTTAGGCAACAGAACATCCCTACACTACCATGGCCCGCTGTCTCACCTGACTTGAGTCCCACAGAGCATGTGTGGGACGAGATGGAACGTCGCTTACATCGCCGTCCAAACCCACCTGTGACGTCAGCTCAGCTAACGCAGGCTTTGATTCAAGTATGGAATGACATTCTGCAAGCCTTCCTCAGCCGTCTTTTATTGTCTATGAGGCATCGTTGTCAAACATGTATTGATGCTGACCGCGACCATATAAGATACTGACTTGTGAATTGACATTTGACACCACTTCACTTTCAACCTCAGCTGATATTATCAATGCACACGTAATGAAATCTTTGTGATGACATGTTCTTCTTTCATGAATAAAGTCTTCTGTTTCCTTTCTTGAACATTGTAAATTATCAGTTTGAAATCATTATTCTTCAAATCTCTTCAGTATAATTTTTAAATACAGTACCTTACAAACTGTCTTTTAAATATTTGTGGGGGCAGGAGTCTAAAAGAGAAATTTACCAGAAATAACCCATGACAAAGTAGGCTGACCACCAGTCCACATCGACGCCCATGACAACCTGTTACAACGCTATCCCAAACCACATGTATGATGTATTTCCCACATGGAAAATCAGAAAGGCAGAACAAAAAGTGTAACTTATGTTGTACGTTACACAGGCACCAAACCTGGTAAAGACATGATAATGTAGCTGGAATGATGTCCACAATGACATTGACAATAGAAAATACCTACTCTCATGTGACTGAGGTCCTGCACTTTGTGTACATCCAGATCACTTGACAGCTCCCAGTTCCTGGAGTGGAGAAAACCCTTCCCTAACTGCTGCACCTTCATGTAAATAAATTCATTTAATCGTAACAAGGAACTTTAAGATCTTGACTTTGCTTTGAGTCCCATGACGAGCAATCTTCCAGGCAGGGGGGTCAGGAAAGCCTTTGGAAAGATACTTGCAGAAGGGTAGGTAAACACGGCATTTCATTTAACCAATTTCAAGATTATTAACTGAGAGTGTATTTATCAGCTCACTCAGCTAAACTTAAAGATCTGACATTTAGCTAATAAACATACTGTACTTGCCCACAGACATAATAAATTAATGATTTTAATCGCCTAACTTCAGTTTCTTACTGAACCTAGGTGTTAGGCAGTGGGATGGCCCCTCAGCCTGGGACTACAAACTGCACATACATAAAAGAAAGCTCAGAGGAATTAGTTGAGAGTTGAGTTGAGATGATGTTTTACATTGCAAGGGCAATATTTCAACCATAACGCAACATGATGTGCAAGGTATGCACCGAAGGACAGTTAATAAAAGAAATCAGTAGAAAGAAAAGTGACAGCAAAAGATTCCCATTTTAGTCGCCTTATACGACAAGCATTGGGTTACTGAGGCCCTATTCTATCTAAATGACACCATGGCACTCCCCGGGTGCCCCACAGGGTTCATTCCCCAGAAGCCCCACAGGGTAGAAAGAGAAGTAAAAGCAACAACTCCTCTTCCTGGTCACCTTTTCACAATGAGCATTGAGACGGGCTACTGGATACATTTTCTTCATTTGAGTCAGTCCATAGCAGCCGTAATTACTATAGCTTTATCAACAACATATTCTGTATCAGGCTCTAGATCGGCATGGGTTCAAACTCACAACAGTCAAGCTTGATGAGACTGCCAGATCAGTCAGTTGACCACTGCACTCTTACAAGGTCCAACCTAGCAGATGGACTCTGCTGCAGACTTCACCCATCACAGCTAGCTAAAATTGAGCCAATATACTCTGTTTACTGGCAGTGATTTCTTATACCCATTTTTTATAAGGACCATATTTGCGTGATATTCACTTGGTACTGACCTTAACATCTCTCTTTTCCCATTTTCCCTGCATCAAACTGTCAGCTTCTTTTTCGCCCAAATCCTTGTCAAAATGGGTTGAAAATGGATCTGGAAAATGAGAGAAGATTTACACTTGTGACTTGAATGTTAATAAATGACGAAGTTTGAACATCGTTATATTAGGCAAATTATCACTAAATTTGTTTTATCTTTTTTTCAGTATTTGCCTCAATCTTGCAAAAAGTCATATACTATGCTGATGAAAGTAATCTCAACTGATCACAGATATTTCATGTAAAATGAGTTGTAGGTCATGCACAAACAAATCAACGAATTAAATCTAAATGCAGCCTGATTAATTGTAAGGGCTGCAGTGTGAATCCACTTTTGAACACAATCCAGTCGATCGCTACTTTCCAACAAAGTGTAACCCATATTCAAACAAATTCAGCAACATCTACCTGGATTTGTACTCATTTTGTCAGCCTCCTCCTCCTCGCCACCATTGTCACCATCCTCCTCCTCCTCCTCCTCGCCACCATTGTCACCATCCTCTTCCTCCTCATCATCATCTTTGTTACCATCATCATCGTCGTCATCACTGTCATCATGAGTTTCAGAATCTGGATCTTCAAGTTTTCTCTTCTTGCCTTTATGAGACTGTTCATCACATTTGGAAGTAGGAGCTATTTTACTTTTTGTTTCTTGTGGACTGGATGATTCTTCTTCTTCTATTTCTTCTTCTTCTTCCTCCTCTTCTTCATTTAAATGACCCTCTTCACTCGGCTGTTCTTCACCTGCTGCCGAGTCCTCCTCTTCCTCATCTGTGTCATCTTCTGAGGCTAATAGAAAAATAGGTCCAGTTTAGCTACTTTCTTTAAAAAAGTGAATAGGAAACTATGTCATACCACATTGAGTATTTTTTTAAGAACAGTTGAGTTCAACACAACAATACTGATTGAATCCATATATATCTGGCTGTATCTCACCAGTTACTGTCTGATAAGTTCATTGAATAAGGTTGGGGAGGGATGGGGTAGAGAGAGAATGAATCAATTAGTTGTTTCCAACGAAGACAACATTGCTGGGGTCACAGGGTGTGAAATGTGTGACTGTTCACCTGTCCTGGACAGGTAAAAATGCGACGAGACAGGTTGGAAATAAACTTACCTGTCTTCTGCAACAGGTTTTGATGAGTATTATAATCAAATTTGCCATTTATTACAACTGTTCATTATTCATTTTAACAAATTAATCATTCCAGTTTTAATCATTCGTTTTGTTTTCAGTTTTTTGTCTTCATAGCAAGATATTTTCATCAAGGTGTTCTGTTCAGGTAAACTTCTATAGAGACCAGCTGAAATTTGTTTTATCTGTCTATGTGACTGAAATCAATAAAATTTCTACACCTGGGTCATTTTCTTTGCAAATGACAGTGTAAGTCCCTGAACCCTCATGAGATATGTGGTGTTATTATGGTCTCCAATCATAGTCTGTGAGTTGAGTGAAATTTTACACAACAGCCAATCATCCAGTCATTTTGACAATTAAATGATACGAAGACAAGTACAAGCAAGAGATCCCTATTTTAGCCACCTTGTGTGCCTGGCACTGGGTTCCTGGGGCCCTATTTCATCCAACTGACTCCCCATCCTCAGGAGACTCATCAAGTTCACTGCATGTGTGATTGAGTGTTTTGGGGTTTTACATGCTTTTTGTCAATCCTTCAACCACATCACCACTGTCTCACCAACATCATGTCGGTGTCGGGGCTCCTGTCTCTCCAGGCTGAAAGCGAGGTGCCCGGGCAGGACTCGAACCACAACCACCAAGGCTGGCAGACTGCTGGGCCATTGTGCTAACCACGGCGCCATCCCGTGCAATGTTGGGTATGGCAAGCAATACCAGACACTTTATTCACAATTTTACCACTGTGGCACCTTAACCAATGGAAAGACACCTTATTCACAATTCCCACTTACATTCAACTGCTGTGGCATCTTGACCAATGGAAAGACACCTTATTCACAATTCCCACTTACATTCAACTGCCGTGGGACTTTCCTTGACAATAGGAAAGACACCTTATTCACAATTCCCACTTACATTCAACTGCCGTGGCACCTTGACCAATGGAAAGACACCTTATTCACAATTCCCACTTACATTCAACTGCCGTGGCACCTTGACCAATAGATGTCAGGAGCTGACTAAACGCAGTTTCTTCTTCCTCACTCTCAGAAGATAATTCCACTGAAGCTTGCTGTAGAAAAAAACAAAACAATATGCTCAACAAGTGGGGTTAAATGAAATTCTGAGGACAAGAGAGTGTTAAGAGTCAAGTAAGTTCTTATGTCACGGACTGTGCTAACTAAATACAGCTACAATGAATTAATGAACATGCATGTACCTTACAAGAAAACTGATTAAGAAATATTCATGAGGGAACGTAAGTGTGTGTGTTTGGATTTAACTTGCCTTTGGGCAATCTTTCAGCCACATCACAAGGGTGTCACCTGCAGACATCACAACGGTGTCACCTTTAGACATCATGTCAGCATCAGGGTTTAACCTCCAGGCTGAAAAAGAGGTGCCCAGGTGAGATTCCAACCCAGTACCACCAAGTCTGGCAGGTTGCTGGGACTACACGCTAATCACTGCAATATCCCATGCCCCAGTAATTAAGTGAGCATGTTTATGGTGGACTTAACATGGTTTCAGCAATCTTTAAATCATGTCCCAATGATCAAATTGACAATTCTGGGTTGAAGACAGTTAGCTGGAAAAAAAGACAACTGATCCAGGCCGGATTTGAACTACAAAAGCATCTTGGAAAAAACATTAAATTACTAGTACATGTTAACTAAATTTATTGTCTACCCTTTTCTTCAGTAAAGCCACATGAAATATGTTCTGCTGTTCTGTGTGGCTTCACCTACATACGAGGTACTAACTAGCATTGAAAGGCTTGTCTGCAACAAGCATAGTAGAAAATGAATGTTGGTGTTTTATTTTATTCTGTGACAGACATGCCAACGTTGGAGATTCCTCTGTGACTTGAGTTAAAATGATGTTTTTCGTTGCAAGGCCAATATTTCAGCCATATCGCAACGTGATGTGCACATCGAGGGAAAAGAGAGTTCCTAAAAGGGATCGATAGAAAGAAAAGTGAAAGCAAATTATCCCTATTTTAGTCGCCTTGTACGACAAGCATTGGGTTACTGGAACCCTATTCTATCTCTGTGACACCATGTCACTCCCCGGAAGCCCCAAAGGGTAGATTCCTCTGTGACAATTCATGCAAAGGGAACAAGTTGCTGACATTGACAACAGTGAGGTGTCTTTTCAGACACTGCGTGGGGAAGCTGACCAAAATGCTTGACTCTTTTCTCACAACTGACTTATTTCTCAGCAACTGAGGGTCTGTACATTGTGCTCTGATCGTAAAAAATGTTTTTTTGATTCATTGGCTCAGTTTCAGATGATTTCCATACCATTTTACTGTTTTATTTCCCGTTTGTTGGGGTATTTGTTAAATGATTTAGAAACCGACATGAAAAACAAAGGTAACATACCAATTTCTTGCGATGATCTTCATCTTTTATCTGCGTATACTTCTTCACACTATCCCTGTTGAAAGAAACTTCCAAATTAAGCATATCTGTAATCTCTTTGAAATATCTGGTCATGCATCCACTGCAAAATAGCTGTTATTATTTTAACTATTGTTCAGCATCTTGTATTCATTCTGGGGTAAATAATGGTTAAATTTTAGCAATAAAGGACTTAACTATACACTGTTAGAAGGTTAGTAGTCGAACTGAGAACAATTAATAAAACAGGATAATCATTTATAATTAGTTCTGACTTTATTTGTTGAATGTTTGAGAGGGCCAAAAGCCATTACGTGTCAAGAAACAATGAGTTCTATCTTCACTGAAGGTCTGCATTGTTGAAACCATGGGATCCACCAACATCGCCACCTTGATATTACCACAATCTTGGTTGTTAATCAAATCATAACAATTCAGATTATAAATGTTGTCAGTTTATAAATGTTGTTTATGACTAGTGAAAAAATTAACTTGGCTGTGTTCAAAATTTCCCGACTCGGGTAAAGTATTTCCACAACCCTGTTGTCAATACTCAGACTTTGCAAATAACGTCTAACTGGCAGGCAAATCAGGTAAAATTGCCTCAATATCTCAATCTGTAGGCCCAAATGTCCCGTGCTCTGGGTCAAGTCAATATCATGACATACTTATTGATATTTATACAACTTTAATTATTCACCACTATTTTGATAAACTAACCTTGAAAGGGAAGTACATTCTAATGACCTAGGATATATGGAAGATAGACTACATATAACTATCATGAGAAGTTTAATGCTGTATCAATATAGGTCCTGGGAATTGCCCACTGGACAGACACACACACCCAAAAGGAGGGACTGAATGTCCTCTGGGTGACAAAAACCAATTGCAAGGACTGAACACTTATAAATGTTTAAACTTCAAAGGATCTGCAATGTGCGCAAAATTTGAAAATTGCACTTTGTCAAATTCATGATTAGCAAAAAGTGTGAAACGGACAAAGCACAGAGCTTCTAAGAACTGGTAAAATGTCTGAGTAAGTACTGTAGGCTACCCACAATTATCAATTATTGCCGCAGCAATAACCATGCCCCCCAAACAATCAAAAATGAATCCTACACTGTGCTGGTGACTGCAACATATAATAATGATAATAATTAACTTAAAACTTCTATATAGCGACTAATACTGTACTGGCGCCACAGATCGCCACGTTAGCCATAGGCTAATTGATATTGACAGTGGCTAAAAGAAAATAACTTTCTTCAGCCACAATGGCGAAAATGTAAATAAGTTTGTGCCTGGAATCAGATTCCTGAAACTAACCTAGGAGTTTGCTGCAACAAAATATTCTTTTAAAATTAAATGTTTATGAATTACAGATGCTATTCTGTAATATTTGAAGTGGTTTTGTTGTTAGTATGTTATGTTGGTAAAATGTGTGACCATGCAAATTTGCTTGTGGCTAAATGATAGAGAACTGTTATAGCCACAGTGGCTAACTAAAAAAAATTCCCCGCGCACACACAATAATAATATACTGAACCACAAAAGAAACCTCACCATGGATAGATATATGAGAAACCTTATTTGTCCAAACATACTTTGAGACATATTAAAAAGATGAAACTTGGCAAGACTCGTCATCAAGGTTGAAATTAAAGTGTCAAATGTTCTTAAAGTGAAACACAACACTAGTCTCTGAGAAAATGGCATCACAAGTCCGTATCTTGTGTGTCCACCATGTGCATTGATGACTGCCATGCAACATTGATACATAGAATGGATGAGGCCGTTGATGAAGGCCATAGGCACTTGAGCCCACACTCTGAGGAACGCCCGACAGAGTTCAGCTGCAGTTGTCGGCCATGGTCGGATGTCATTTGGCCCTCTTTGAATCTCGTCCCACAGGTGCTCAGTGGGATATAAATCGGGACTGAGGGCAGGCCACTGCATGGTTCTGATGCCATTCTGTTGGAGGAAGTATCTTGTTGCTCTCACAGTTTGGGCACGGGCTTTATCATGCTGAAACTCCTGGTTGCATCGACATGCCAAATGAGGTATGGCGTGTGGTCTCAAGACTTGATCAATGTACCAAGCTGCTGTGACACCATTGCCTGGAAGACCACAGGGCCAACCCTCTGTGCAACACCAATTCCACCCCACACCATGATGCTCGGACCACCCCAGGAGTCTCTCAACAACACAAGTATTCGAATAACGTTCCCCACGGCGTCACCAGACTCTCTCTCTCTCTCTGCCATCTGCTGTTGAGATACAGTAACAGCTCTCGTCTGAGAAGAGGACTCTTCTCCACTGCTAGTAACGCCAATGCTGGTGCTGTGTTGCGCACTGAAGACGGTCCTGGCGATGACGTGGTGTCAGAATGTGTCCTCGTGTGGCCTGTGACAGTGGAGATATCTGCTCGTCAATCGTCCACGAACGGTGTTCACACTAATGTGTGTCTGGTTTCCCCTTGGTCTGTCGAGCAGTTTCCGCAGCAGTAACAAATCGATCTTGAATATGCTGTCGCACAATCTGACAATCCTGACGTCGGGTGGTGACCCTTGCTCTTCCACTACCTGGTTGGTGGTCTGGTACTGTTGTTGGAGCCTGTATATGGTCCTTACTTGGACTTGAAATGCTTTGTCTACTTGCCGGGCGGTTTGTCCAGCTTGCAATCGTCCAAGGGCTTGGGGTCGCTGATTTCTTGTCAATCTAGGCATGTTGTAACAATTCAATAACGAATGAATGTTATCTGATCTGGGTGGATTTTTATGGGGCAAGAAATGGAACGCATGTGCATTGCAATTTGCATGGAACTCGCGTGCATCGGGTTACCATGACCGTTGTCGTGATGCGTTTGGGTGATGGGTTTTATTGTCATCTGCTTTCTTTTATCATCAAATTTCATTTTTCCTGACGAGGTAATGTTAAATTTTAGGAGCTTTGACAAAAATTACCCAGATATTTAAATGGCCTTTTTTCATGCTATGTTACTTGGGGTGACGTTTCTTTTGCGGTTCAGTATATTTGTAAATCTGTATTTGTAGTATCCAGGAGAGCAGTCCCGAGGCTAGGAGCAGTACAGACATGTCCCTACCTGATGTCAGCTGTGTGAAAGTAGAGACGTTTCCTAAACTATGGTCAATTGTATGAAAGTAGAGACATGTCCCTACATGTCAGTTTTGTGAACAGTTTCCTGTCTGATGTCAGCTGTATGAACGTAAAATTGTAACCAGGCAATGTTTCAGCCATCACAAAACCTAAAGCTTCATACCAAGTTTATTGCAAAAAATAATTTGACTTGTTATCAAAGTGAAAACAATGTACGGTATGTAGGTTAAATCAGCAAGAACTTGACTGCAGAAAGCCTAGATAACATTGCAGTGTGAAAGTGCATTGAGAAGTCCTTTGCTGAAGCAAGCTGACCAGCTAGGTTCTTTCTGCGATAAGAAACTGAACAAAAAACACTCTGAATATTTCAAACTACTTTATTTTGCTGGACTGGGTCAACCAAATGCTGACACATGACACATATTTAACCTTTGCAATGATCAGTTCAAGCCACAATACTCATGTGAGGAAACAGAACTGAAGCTGTGCAGTGTGTGTGTTACTTCTACATATGTCTTTATTGCCATTTCTAGAGGTAAGGATGGAAATAAATCATAATCTCATTCAACAAAGTCATTAGAAAATATTTATTACAAAACATGTATCAGAAACTGAATTCCTTTTAAAACCACTAAAGGTCTCCCCTCACTGAAGCAGCCAAAATCACCCCAGATTAGAGCAGCGCGTCAAATTCCATAGATGTTACTTGAAATGCATTGTTTTCAGATATGTTTAGGGGTATATACATGTATAGGAAAGAGGCTATATGCCACGCATACATTTTCAACGAACATAATGAAAAATCTATAAATGTACATGTATCTTAATTTTTTCAACAACGTATTTGGATTAGCACACTTTACGACTTTTGGAATTACCATAGAAGTTTCACAATAGAAATAAATCACAACGTCGAGATAATGCGCCAATTCTCTTTCAGTAATCTCTATCTGTTGTTGTTATTATGTTCTATTGTACAATCACAGTTATAAACTGCCCTCACTCTGAGCTCCGACCAAAGATGACCACGATTATTCAGAAAAGGAGCAAGGTAGAATTCCAGAATTATTTCATTCTTCAGTCAATTGTTTGTTATGCTAAATGTGACCTTGGACATTTACAAACCGAAACAAATAAAACGACAGCGTTGTTCCGACACCCTGCACACATATATGTATAGGCAGTAGTGAATATATTCTATATGCAACGGGAAGAGGGTGGGGTGGGAAGGGGCTACGATCCAAGGACATGAGGCGAGAGTGGACAAGTAGACACATCTTTATCGCCAGTACCTGTTCAAAATTATCAAAATGTAATTAACATTCAAATTTTTCCCTTTTCATGTGTTTTTGACGGAATTAACATCACAAATAGGGGATTCACCGGCGCGTTAAGCATCAAAAATCACTTTTTTTTGCGATTTTTTGCTGCCGACGCGCTGCTTCAGTGTGGGGGGGCCTTTACAGTAGTCTCTGAACTAATCAAGCCTATGTTACTGTTGACCTTAAACTACAAAACAAAAACAAAAAACGGGTAAAAACAAATCTTACGATTTATTTCATGAAATAATAATTAAGGAAGTTAATATATGAAGCTTATACTTAACACAGACTCATCTAAGTGTTGGGGATTACCCAAAAGCTCACGGTTATGTATGAGCAC
>JAUELE010242875.1:0-11278 GCA_031471655.1 Diodora aspera | reverse complement strand
AATGTACATTTTCTACAAGGATATTCCGTCTAAATAGATCAATATGTGAAAAAGATATTCCGGAGGCAAAGAGTTAAATGAGTGTTCATTGATACACTGATATTTAGGCTGCTCACAGAACGGCACTGTTGGAAGTATTTACGCAAGTTGGAACTGTCAGAACTTTTGTTTTCACACATAAATTACTTCGAATTGAAATAATCAGATGCACCTACAGGTTTTAGTAATATATACAAGTTAACTAACTTATAAAGTTTTATAGTAGTCAGCAGGACAAGGATTGTTTAAACTTTACCAGTCGCTCAGCAATGGTTTGGCAGTAATATAAAATGTATCATTGCTGTATTAGGTCCCACAATGCAGTGCCAGGAGGATTCCTGTGCGAACTATGGTCGATGTGTCCAGCAGTGGAATTCTTACAGCTGTGATTGTGACATGACTTCCTATAAGGGCGCCACGTGTGAGGACGGTAAGTACTTTATAATATATGACCCCGTGGAGTTTCTGGGCAGTGACGTGGTGTCACTTGGATCGAATAGGGCCTCAGTAACTCACTGCTTGTCGTACAAGGTGACTAAAATGGGATCTTTTGCTTCATTTTCCTTTCTATCGATTCCTTTTATGTACTGTCTTTTTGCTCAAAGTGCACCTTGCATATCACGTTCCGTTATGGCTGAAATATTGCCCTTGCAACGTAAAACACCATTCATCTCAACAACTCGACACTTTGTAATATGTAAAAATATACCAATTAAGTGTCCAGTGTTTCTGAGGAAATCATTCTCAAAATTATAATTACCATTACTAGAGTACACTTGCTATTTATTTTTTTTTTAAATCAACAGAGGATCGAAGGGTACTCTTATAATTAGAAGAAATTTGCATGATTTTTTTTAGGGTCCAACATGTGAAGATGGTAGGTGCTTTATATAATTTGAAAATACAGCCATTAAGTATGTAAAGTGTCTTAGGAAATCAGTTAAAAATGTTAGGTAATGTTACTTAATTACATTTGTTTTGATTACTGGATGATTTGATTATTCTTGTAATTGATAGGAAATATGCATGTTTCTATCGAAGAGTCGGCTATATAAATTTATTTATGATTGTGAAGAAATGTCTTTTTTGGAGTTGCTTGAAAACTGTTTATTGGCTAGATTTTATATTTAAGAAAGCTAGACATGTATACACTTATGTGTTGTTTTGATAACCTTTCAGAGAGCATATCTTATGTATATGGCAAACAATCTGGGCTGCTAACAATGCGTCATCCTGCTGCAAAGCATCATAATACCTTCCGCGACAACCTTGCTCTTGGATTTAAAACGTGGCAGAAGAGTGCAGTCCTAGTACGAATAAACAGTGGAAATTATGATGATTATATAGAACTGGAATTGGTAAGTCTTTCATTTCAGTGGCAAAAGGCACTTTTCTCAAATTTAGTATGGAACCATCTATTATTTCCCATATAAAATATTTTGGGGCATAGTGTTGACAGTTGCAAAGAAAAGGATTTTGTTATCTCAGGTTGTTATAGAAGGTGAACAAAATATGTATCGGTTGCTTTCAATTCTCTATTTACCTACACTTTGATTTTGTGCCGTCTTTTCTCATAATGTGCTACTAATGGGACAGGAAAATGCATATGTTAGTATTGGCCACATTTTTTTCAAATTAGCCTACATGCATAATTTATACTTGCCAAGGGTGAAAGCATATATCTGCAAGACTACCATGTTAAATACAAAACTTACACATGAAGCTAACGTTCAGATTTCAGTGTTTTCCATCATTTTCAAGGTTTAATCTTTATCACCTTAATGTCAATTATACAGTATCGACCAATCAGATATTCGTCCAATTGCCAAACTTTGTTGTTTTCTAAGGTTTGAAGAGGCAAGAAACTCAATAAGGCATTTACTTTGTTACCAGGTAAATGGAAATGTGTTTGTGGTGTATAATATGGGAACGACCGATCATCCTATTGGTGAACTCTTTGAACGTGTAAATGACGGAAAATACCATGTCGTAAGGTTCACCAGAAATGGAGCTAATTCCACAATACAGGTCGATGATTCCATGGTCCAAACTAAAAATCCAAGAGGTAAGTCTCACAGATGATTTATCTTCTGAATGCATGCCTTAAAATAAAGTATAGTAATGATGTAAAATCGTGTGACAGTTTCAGGACAGGCATGGGTGCATGTAATTGGAACAAGGGCTTTCAAAATTACATCCTGTCAGATTGTAAAGTTCGATATGGATATGATCTATTGTCCAGTATCACATGCATGGAATGAGGCGTAATAGAAAAGTAACACATTGTAGCAATGTAATACATTTACATGTTTGTTCTATATCAACAATGTTCATCAGCAGAGTGCTAGTCCAATCAGACTTCACTTGAGAATAATATCTCACTCTGTATTTATCTGTTGCTTTAATAAATGAGTCTTCAACACCAGACAATGAAAATGAAATTGCATTGCATTTATGATCTTGCTGCTCGCTATAAGTTGCAGTTATATGTAAATGGTACAGTGATGATAAACGTTTCTAACTGATTGAGAATGTTGTTATCCAAAGCTGCACTCCCTGATTCTTGTTGTTACCGAAAAGTAAATTATCTGAACTGTTGCGAAGGGTGTGTTAATAACTGACAGACTTCTAATGCATTTTTCTTTAACTTTATTACATCTGTGCAAACCGGGAGGTGTTTATATTGTAACAACATGGAATTTCAAAGGATTTTATAGCTTGTTTTAACCACAAAATTGTTTTGAGTATTTGTAATTTTTAAAATAATTATGATGATTTGCTTTGATGAAGGTTTTTGGAAATTTGTAGCCACGCAAAGTTGTCATATTGAAAGCATTTTTGTGGTTAAAACAGTGTTAAAACATTTCAGTGACATATTTGTAAACCAGCATCAGAATGGCATCAAAGACAAGGGAGGTTACTCTTTTGATACAATAATCTGTTCAAATTTCTAATTACGTGTATTAAATCACAATGGTTCGCCTCATAAGAGGCCATCTTTAAGATATCCAGTAGATTTATTACTTTAATTTAACAGGTAATCTTGGGTTGTCAACATATTATGTGAACATTTATTTCAAATTCTGTCTGTTTCTTTTTTGAAATTGTTTACATCCTTGAAATATTCTGATGCTGGTACTTGGGTATGATTTGGTTAAAATGGATATTGTTTGCATTTCAAACTACAACCATTTCTGTACACTCAAATGCCTATAGAGTCTGTATTTAATATAGAGTGTGTATTTTAGTTTTAGTTCATGTAATAAATGAAGCAGAAACTTTAGATAAAGTTTAATGTGGATGGTTGGTTCAATCCTTACATGTGATTCACCTTTGGAGTAATTTTTACTTATCAAAAAGTTTGTAGATGAGAATTGTCCAGGAATTCCACTTTGTGCTAGCTGGGGTAAAAACTGTTTGAGCTTCGACAAGCATGATTCATGTTGGTACAAAATAAATCAATCAATGATCCGAAGTTGTAAGAAATTCTGAATGTTTTACATTTCTTGTGCTATTTCTGGGTATGTCGCCAGTTTTTGTACCTGAGTTGTTTTGTAAGAAATTGAAAGAATTTAGTGGAAAGATTAATTACATCTGGTTGGTGTATTGATTATTTATTTCAGTAAATTTGATCATTTAGCAGGGTATCTTGCATACTTTGCAAATAGCAATATTTTTTCAAGCAAATTTGTAAATGGCAACTCTGAAAGTATCTCCAAATGTTTCCTGAAACAAATCTTTGATGATTAATATTTGACATGAACAAGATGAATTTTACTGCTACTTGTTTAAAAATATATATTTTTCTTCCCTATGAAAGGAGAGGATATACTAGGGTTTTCATTTTTTGGTGAATCAACTTCTTCAAGATTTCTGTAATAGCGCAAGTGACTGTAATATCATTGACACAAATTTTAGTACGATTTCAGATGCTGAACATCTTGCTTGTCAAACACCGTTTAGAAACGTGTCTTTGAAAGATTTACATTTTATTGATACATGAAAGTGTTTGTTTCTCTGTTTCCAATTTTATAAAATATTTGGAAATTCATGTCCTGTTTGTTTAATAGAAATTAAAAATAATTGATTGGAAACATTTGTAATTTTTAAGTGAAAGGATATTTAGTTTGATATCAGACGTGGTACATATACCTTGGGTGCAGAGATCAAAAGGCCTACTAAAGTGTATAGTGTTGCTTATCATTTCACAATGAGTCATTTTACGTAATAAATATTAATGAAATAAAAGGAGAAGATTACAGGTATTCAAGTAGTGTCGGCCGTTCATACGGCAATTATTCTGATAAGTACAAGAATTAACTAAGGAAAAATGAATTAATTTTTTTTATCTGGTTAGCAGTATCTGGAATTATAATAAGCATTCATGTTTCACTGATTTGTAAGTGGATATGTCATCATATTCTGACATCTGATATATCTGACATTTTAATATATTCTGACATTAAAAAATTCTGATGATATATATTTTGAGGATCTCCAAAACTAATCCTATGCTATAAGAAAGGTGTTAAATTTCAGAAATCTTAGCTTGTTTTACCATCTGTTTACTGAAGTTTGTGATTTGACAATGTATAACATGCTTTCTACTGACATACTGGAACAATTGTTTGAATACATATGAATAATTTCTCACATGGTTTGCAGGCAGAAATATATTTTGCAGAATCAGCATGTAAAAAATATGAACCAAAAAAATAAGAAAGTTTTTAAATTGTTGTACGAACTAAGACAATGTTTAACATGATTTTATTTTAACCTATATTGTACAGCTTTTAAAGGTTGTTAAATGAAATAAATTTTGCTTCAGGCGAGATTGTGATGGGGCCGATGTAATAGTGAAAGTAGTTTTCATTTTAGCTTTGTGTATTGTTTAATATTCCTGTATTTTATGGTGAATATAAGGTTAAACCATCTTGAATACATTGTAAGATTGGCAGCAGCTAAAGGAAGAGTCCTAATGAGTATTTAGGGGCAGCAGTTACTGATACAAATTAACCTTGATACAATTATGGATTTTATAAAAGGATTATTGGTGTATGAAGACGGTATATATTTATTTGATTTCCTTGGTTTGATAATAAGTTTTCGAGATTATTTTTTCATAGATTCTGCATAGTATCACAGGCGGATCCAGGATTTTGAAAAAGAGAGGTGCATGATGTGATTTGAGAAATATGTGGAGGGAGTGGGTGCAGACCACAAAAGTTCCCAAGTTAATGCAGTTTTACATAAAATTTGGCCGAAAAAAGGAGGTCTGCACCCCTGCACCGCCTATGAATGTATTGCCTGAAAAACATGATGAAATTGTATAATTCTTGTTGTTTGATTTGAACTTACTTATGATAGAGAGTTTTGTCAAAGTTACTCTCCAGTTACACTCGAAGTGAAATTCTTAATGATAACATACTTAAACATGGCTATGTTGGATGGCAGCAGCTTCACATATCCCTATATTACTAACAATTATTATCTAATTTATAATGTTAGGAATGAATGGAAACTTCTTATTGACCACCAGTTTGTATGAGTCAGTCGAGGATTGGTAATTGATTAAATTAACGTCTCTGTTCGCTGTACCAAAAAAAATTTAAGAAGAGCATAACTTAATGGCTTTTGAATCAGAAACAAACTCAACATGTGAGTCAACATTGTGAATGACTTTCCATTTTTTTGGTCATTAATTTAGACCAAGTAATGCAAATATATACCAGTTTTTAACTTAACTTAAAGAGGATTTGGCCCACTCTACTAGAGCTTTAATATTGACATGATAATTGTTATAGTGTTATTTGATCATTTCCTTTAAAGTTGGATACCTGATTTCTTTTTGAAAAAACCCAAGAACTTACGAAAAACAATAAATATACATAAAATTATTGCATACCACAAATAATACACAAACGATATAGCATGTTTGTCGGTTTTTACAGTCCCTTGAATAACCTCATCTGTTTTGGGACCCCTATAAAACAGAAAAAAAATGCATTCTGAACTTTCTGTGAGAATCTTGAAAATATTTGGAAATCTTTTGAAACATTGCTCTTGCAAAATAGATTTATTCAGCTCATATTCAGAAAGCATTCAGAAATTGACGGAACAATGTTCGGTAAACCCTCAGAGAAAGGTTTGGAATGAAGCTGGCTATTTGAAAGTAGAAAATAAATCTGCCTGCATCTGCAGAGATTAAGGAAATACAGCGTTATTTAATTAGACTTTACAATGTATGATTACAAGTTATGTATTTCTTACAGATAGACAAAACTTATTTTAACATTTGAGAGTATGTGTCCAACTTTAACTAAAAGTATTGGTTACCAATATTTTCATAAGCATACTAAAATGTCTGCATGTTTGCATCAAGAATATAATATGCTGAAGGGCAATATACATTTATTATTAAATTATTTTGTTTATAGATCTTTGCAGAAATTCAGCACAGTGATTTTAAAGGGTCATTTCAAATTACTAGTGACTTGAGTATAAATTGTATGCAGCATGTTAATGAATGATCTGGTAAATTGGACTTAAGGTCTCTGTTCAGAAATTCAATCCTTACAAATATATTTACCATGTAGCCTCCACATGCATAGACTATAAATTTCTCGTGTATTAACAGACTGGCACACCTTCTCAAATTGAAGTGCCTCATTGCCACTTTACATTTGCCTTGAAAATTGATTTTTATCTGCATCGTCCTTCATCTATCTTGATCTGATTTCAATCACTGCACCAAGATCACTTCTTGTGAAACTGGAGGATAGCTACTTGTAAAAGTATAAAATTCTATTTCTCCCATATATTTGCCTCCTGACAGTCTTTTCCTGGATCTTGGATGATATCATCGACCCAGGTAATTGACAGCTGTCAATCACAGATTACCATGGTAACTGCATCCACTGCACAGACCACATGACCAAATTATGTTCTGGTTACCATGGCAATGTTTTTCAGCAAAAACCCGGGCACTGATGCATGGTGTGATCACTGGGGCACAAGAAGTATACTTCTTAACTGATTGTGATTACATTGCAATTGTATTGATTCCGTCCTGAAAACTCTAACATTGTTAAAGCAGCGTAGCTATGACTGAATGTAGCACTGGTTTTATCACTGATTAATCAGAATGAATTCCCTACTTTTTATCATCCGTTTTATCTTGCGTTGAATCTTATCTGATGGCTGGAGAATTGTCGAGGTAGTTCTGCCGCCTGGCCTTTTGACAGAAATGGCATCCAATGTCAGATGGGTTCCCATGTTACATTTGTTCATCTGGGACCTCAGATTTGTAATTTTAATGTTTGATGGCATTTGACACGAACATCAACTTTATTCTGGCGTATTTTCAAAGTGCACCAGGGGAACCTTTGCTGTTTCTAATGGCATGTTGATCAGTCTTTAATTCCCAGCATTATACAGCAGGGCATTTGTTTGGCATTGATTTTAAAGATACTGATGTCATAGATTTCTCGAAGTGAGCTTAAGTGAAAACTCAAACTTAAGCCTGAGTTTCCACAAATCGATTTCTCGAAACAAACTCAGTTCATTTCTCAACTCAAACTGAGCAAAAAAGTCACATAAGTTTGAGTCTGCTCAGTAGGTAACTTAAGTCTGAATCTATTCCGACAGTATTGCATACAGAAATTGCAGACGGCTGAGTTTTGACTGAAATTGTTTTGAGAAACGCTGTTGAGATAAAATCTCAGCCGAGTTAAAATCTCAAACTCAGTTTGGAATTTCAGTAAAAACTTAAGTTTGCTTCCAGAAATCGGGGCCAGATGTTTTGATTCTTCTGTGCTTATTCTGTAACCATGTAAAATGGTGAAAACATCAGAATTTAAAATTTGAAGTCAAGAGGGTCAAACCAGATTGCATTTGTATCTTGGCTTTAAATAATATTGGTGAAGATCCTCTTTTATGTAACCGTTTTCATAATGCCTTTTAGACATTTACTTACATCAGGATACAAATTTCAAGAATTTTATGTTTAAATATTTTAATTTCAGAAATTTATAAACATTATTTATGTCGGTTGAACTGGTATAAAACTTGTGCACATTCAATCATTTTTCTTAAATAAATGTAGCAGTTGGACATTACTGATATGCTCTCTTAAGTTCTAGAGAGATTTTTGTCATGAAAACCTTAATATGTATAGCGTTTAACAAAATGCTTGGTGTTACGTCTGTACGTGTTCTTTTTTGCACATTAAGCATGGCATTCATTGTAAAATCTGAATACATCAAACGTCAAGAGCTTTCAAGTGTTGTTGGAGTTCTAATTCAGAATTCAGTGTTGTATATCATCACATGTTCATACTCACCTTATAATGTACACATCCTTATATAATTTCTTTGATAGATGCAGAAGTTTTGACCACTACATGAAACTTCAACTGAAATGAACATTATTTAACTATGACATTGGCCAGTTAAAGGACATCATAACAACATTGTTTCATTGGTATTCTGTTTAAATATTAATATAATGGGAGAAATTCCAGTACAATTCCCTTTATAAAATTTGTGTAATATATATATAAGGTGAAGATTCTATGAGATATGTCACCGAAAATTGTGTTTAAGAGTTATAAGGCCTTTATATCCAATATTAAACATTAAAGTTAAAAAGGACTAGTTGTGCTGTTGGAATTTTAAAATTTCCCTCCAAAATTTAATCTTTTAATGTTCTTGAAATTATTTTTTGCAAAATGTTAGAATAAAAGTTTCATTGCGAGAACTTTTATTTCCAACAAGGTGTTGTATGCCTCACAAAACAGGTATCTTCTACTTATTCTCAGGTGTGATGACTATAACAAGCTCATCAATTTTTCACAGCTGTCTGACACTGCAAGAGTTGTTAAACAAAAAGTTTGGATTCTAAATATGAAAACAAGGAACAAATGGATAACGCTTCACTTTTCAACTCGAGGGAATACATTCATGTCCTGAGATGTAGATTTGTTAACTGGCAAAAATCTCCTTCTTTGCCAGAGAGACATGATTCATTATGTATATATTAAAATGAGCAGCTCAGCTTCTCCTTGTTAGAAACCATAGAAATGGCCTTTGTTTTGAAATTAGTAAGATATCGAAGACTTACAGGCACATATTATGTTTGAATGAGTTCTAATTAATGGATATTAATGCACCATCTACTTAAACTGTTTAGAGATTAGGATGCAGGTTTATGCCACAAATAACACAACAATGAATGAAACATTAAATGGCATTTATTAATTCAAATACAAAGTCAACTTGGCATATATCTGGGGGGCTGAATACAGTAAACTAATGGAAACTTAAGGCTAAGTGGTAACACGCCGGATGTGACATAGGGTTACTCTGTAGCACGCCGGGCCATTGGTGAAATATTTTTGGGGACCAAAACCGTTTCCCATGGAAGGAAGGTTTTAAGGCTCATTGGTGAACCATGTGGTAGGTATTTTGAGACCAAAACCATTACCCATGGAGGGAAGGTTTTAAGGTTGGAAGTATTCAGTTCCCCTGAAGAAGTAACAAGCAAGAACATTATTTACAGAATAGTGAAAGGGAGGTGGGACGGGAATTTTTTTGGAACAAACAAAGGGCAAAATGGCGATGAAAACAATGGAATGAAAACGAGGCTGGGCGGAAGTCAAATGTTGCTTACATCAAAATAAATTGTGTCCCTTGTGACATAAACAAATGGGGTTACATGGTACAGCATTAACTTGACGTAGGTATAGGACAGTACAGGTAATATCATGAATAGGACGATGTTACAGTGGCATAAACTAGAACTCTAAATGTTTACATATAGTACAGTGATTGGCAAGTTGACCAAGTAATCTGCCAAACTTGGCAGTTGTGGGTTCGAATCCCGCCGGTCCACGTCTCTTTCAGCACAGACGTGATGTAGGTGATACTGTGGTGGTATGGTTGAAAGTTTGCCGAAAGCCACCTTAAATCCAAAATCACCCTCTCACTGTTTTGAAATATATACCATACTGAAAAAGGTTTTAAGATATCTTGTCATGTTTGAATTATCTTTGAGTGTGTTCAATTTAATGCATAATGCATCATCTATTTAAACTATTTTGATACACATAATATGCTTTACCAAGGATTTAAAATAACTTCTAAGGGTTCCCAATGACATGGACTTCCACATCTTGCAATGTGATCTGTTTTCATGTTCATTACAATACCAATCTGGATCTTTTATTAAATAGCATCAGTACTGTATTAATACGAGCATGGTTACTTGAAAACATTTTCAAATTAGAAGATAAGCTAAAAAGTAGAACACAATTTTAGAAATAAAACCAAATCTGGATACTACCATTTTACTAACATTGTTTTTTTCCATAATGTTTAGTAATTTTGTATTTTCATTTTTTAAAGTTATTGCAAAATTATTTTAAAATGAGGTCTTCCAAAGAGATTTAAAGTTTTGTTGTATTCAGATTTTACAAGTTTTTTCAAAATAAATCAGTTACACCATTTTATTGGGGAAAAGATTTTATCTGTATTTTGTTCTTATTGTATTATTAAGGTGCTCAGCTGGAAGTCTTCAACGATCAAGCGGAAATTGTTATTGGTGGAAAACGTGGAGAGGATGGAAAGATTGAACGACCTTTTGTTGGAAGCATTTCAGGTGAGCCACAGTAAAAAATTTCAATATTTTAAGATTGAATGTGGTTCTACAGTTTTTGTTTGAAGATGAAAAAGGTTTCTGCTCTCAGACTGGTTTCCTTTTTGAACAATATTGTGAATCTCCAAGAAAATCAATATCCAAATGTATTATGCTAACAAGCTGTGAGTGGCTGAAAAAGCAGTGATGGGTCGGTTTCCTTTGCTGAGTGTAAAGGATAGCACAGTGGTTAGTTTGTTGGCAGGCCTAGATCCGGGTGGAGGGCACTGGGGGCACGTGTCTCTCCCCCCTTTAGCTGGCCCTTTAAAAATGTGTTGCTATGTTAATGCCAAGTAGAACTCCACAATATTGAGAAAACTTGTGAAATAGGCTGAGATTGCACCATATTTCATGTAGATTTGTCAAAAGTTTTCAAGTCTCCCAGACCCTAAAGCATACAAAGATAATGGAGCCTGCCCAAGTCTAGATATTTAGCAAAGTCTAGGCTTTCTCGGCTTTAGAATTTTGCGATATCCCTGGGCTCCTTTTCTGGTTTTAGTATTTTAATATTTTAAGTAAATAATTTTTGTAGATTAATATTTCTGGG
>JAUELE010242874.1:0-19863 GCA_031471655.1 Diodora aspera | reverse complement strand
CTCTCTCTGCCCCCCAAGTCTCAAAAAGTTATTTACGGCCATGGCATGTCACCAAAACTCGGGTGTCTTTTAGGTGATTTACATTGTACATCCTGGGACACTAAGTCGGAGAAAAACTCACCTGTTCTCTGTCCAGCACTGTGTTAAGAACAAGCGTGGACATCCAGGAGAACTGGTTGACCCTGAAGGTGCTCCCAACTGCTGCCAGGTAATTACCCCGAGCATCCCGGTCTCCAGCCACACGCACAGAAACCGCCTGGGGACCATCAGTATCACGAACAGTCATTAAAGTCAAGTAGGAACCTATAGTCAACAAAAGATTTACATGAAAACACTGATATATTATATGAACAAAACAAAACATATCTGACCTACATGTTTTTATTAATCCATTTATATTATTAGGAGTACGAAAGTATAGAACGGGCGAATTTCGCCGAACCAATTTAATTGCTAGGTCATTTTAGGCTGCAAAATCGGGAAAATGATTACAAAATTTAGCAAATATAATTTTATTCTTTTTTTACAAATCGACTGATCAATCAGTGATTCGAACCCCTGTGATCTGACCAAACAACAATGTACTGCAAGAAGTACTGTACTTGGGGAATTATGTTATAACAAGGGAACACTATCATTAATCACACTGTCAGGCTGGTTATGGAGTCTGGACTCTAAGCAATTGATTTAAGGACTTGTGTTAAAGGTGAGACAAACTAAAAGTAATTATCATAATCCATTATATAATTTTAATATATAATTGTGTCACCTGGTAATCATTTTTACTCTTTACCAAATTAGAAAGGAGTGACATGTCATGATATTAGTGTAATATATACTGATGGAAAGAAATCCAAGAACACTTAGTTGGAACATTGTTGATCCGTTATGATCTCAAGTGTACATGTACCACACTCAGTCAATGTGTCAGAGACTGAGTCAGATACATAAAAGACACACCTGCATTGCAAGTAAAACACAATACTTTATATGTACTTTCATTCCCTTTGTTCTTTCCATTAGTATATATTATCAGCTAAACACCAGCTTCCACTTCACATTTAGTCTAGTCTAAAAAGTATATAATGTTAAATGTTCAACATAATATAGATTATATAAAGACATACCATTGACATTGTTTTCAGCAACTCGGACACTCATCGAGGAACTGGCAAATACAGGTGGGTTGTTATCTTCAGCTGCAGAAATAGACTCTTATTTTACATCTTCAGAACTTCACAAATGTGGTTGATACTTTAATAGAGTTAACATATTGATGCGCACAGAATACTGGAAAAGCTTATGTTTAAGTTTGTTTCATGCTAAAGATTCTGGATAATATTTCAAATAGAAAGGCATTTGTCAATCAACGCACGTTTGCTATTTCAAAATACTGTGTCGATGACCATTAAATGTTGTGCTGACATGAATAGTACACAATACAAACGCTTTATTTAGCATTTAAGTTTTTTTTGCTTTAATACTATTGAGTGTGTGCGTATATTTGGGCCTCTCGTAATATGTAACTATCCTCACGCTTACTCCAAGGTTATCAAGGTTATCAAGGTCATCCCTGCCCATACATAAAAGCAACATCTATGACTTACGTGTAGTGCCACCATCTCGTACAGTCAGAGTTACAGGAATGGAGGCGTTAAGAACTGGAGTGCCAGAGTCCTGAAACAACCGGAAAATCATAGATGGCAAGGATAACTCTGTTTGCCCCCTTCTCTTGGTGCGCTATAGTTAACCCAGGACACCGTTTTATGAAAGCATCGTAACTTTAGGATATCGTAAGTATACGCCGTGGTTTAAGATGTCGTAAGTTTTGATCTTATTAAACACGCTGTGTAAACTTAGGAGAGCTCTGCAAAACGGTCGAAAAACGTTAAGAAATGGATTCAGACGTTGTTTAGGAGGTCGTAACGATAAGATGCTTTCGTAAAACGGGGGCCAGGGTTGTCAGTCAGACAGTCATCTTATTAGTCTGTGAGTCAGAAAGTTGGTCAGTCAGTCAGTCAATCAGACAGGCAGGCAGGAAGGCAGGCTGGCAGTCAACGCCTTCACCCACAATATTTGTTCTGCTCTTATGTCGTTAAATTTTCGTATGTCATGAAATATCATGATATGATTAGGTTTTACTTACCCTTGCTTCAACGCGCAGGTTGATGATCTGACCAGCTCGAGATCTCAGGTCGGATGAAATAGTGAGAGTTCCTGTTGACGTATCTATGCTGAACAAACCTGGGCTAGTGGTACTCTGCAATTGTTATGTGAGTACATATTCAGATTACAGCCCAACTCTTTCAGTAAGTTTTAAGTTATCTATTAAATGTTACCTTTACTTCGTCAGCTTGTTAACCTTCGTGCATTGAATTATACTAACTAACCTTGCTCGCTATCATTTAAAAGCAGAAATGCACAAATATATCAGAAGCACGAATTTCCATTTCCACGACAAACATTCCACAAAAAGTCCAATTTTAATTGCTGTGCTAAACATGCAATTGCTGCAGTCCTATGCTCAACTTGCAAACTCAACTACAGTGAGCAAACCGCAAACTTAAGATCAAGAGCTACCTGAGATTGTTTATGTATATGCCAATACCTACCTGGATGGAATAGGTAATTCTGCCATTAGATCCTTGATCCATGTCAGTAGCAGTCACAGTCAAGACATTGGTTCCAACTGCAGAAGTCTGGCAGAACCATTTGAAGCAAGTTAAGCAATGCCACAATAATTTGAACACTTTCTTATATACATTCTGTGTTCATGCAGTAGGAATTCGAAATATGAAAGCTTTCTTTTATTACAAACTATTGCATTAACAGGAGGCACCCCTCTATGGTGTTACACGGAGAACCCATTCATTTCGGTGCCTCCACCCATAAAACTGAAGAACTGTATCAGACCTCAAACAGTTTAACACATTTTAAAATGTACAACCAGCTTATTCTGGTTGCAGGCCCGGATCCAGGGAGTGGGGGTACTGGGTACATTGGTTTGGTTTGGTGCAGGTGCATCATGCATGTGGGTGATGCAAACATGCATGCATTCATTATGCTTGAATTCAGTAGTGTAGCTAGGCACTGGCATTTTAAGAGAGCAAGTGTGCAGCAGCTTTACATTTTACCGGGTTGAGGTTAATTACACTGTATATATTGTCGCCCATTAGAGGGAGATCAACGGGGTAGTAAAGGGTTTCTCAGAAGAAGGGGGTTGGGTACATGTCCTCCCAGCCACACCACTGCACAAATTGCATTATATTTTTCCACAATTACACAAAAATGTGATTCAATATGCCAGCATCCACAAGAAATGATACAAATCCGAGTTCAACTCTTTGCTAGTTGTGCAACATATGTCTTTACATCCCAGTTTGTCAAATGATTGTGGATGCTATTAAGGTTATTTTATTCATATCACGATCAAACAACCTCATTGTGAATGAATATCTCTTGCACATCCAATTTATTATGTTTGTTGTTATTCAGCCGTCTCTCACAGTCTTGGACCAGTTTCTTTTGGACGTCAGTATAGATTTCAAAACCCTCAACGTTTTGTGACTAGCATATGCGATAAGTAAATATTTTCGTTTTTCTATACCCTATACTTACTGTTGAAACAAAAGCCGAATATGAGGACCTGGGGAAGACAGGGGCGTTGTCATTCATGTCATTAATGACAAGTGTCACAGTGCCCGTCACCTGAAACATAGAAAATAATAAACAGCACTTTACTTCAACAATGAGATACAACAAAATCGTATAGATGTTTTGTTAGAACCACAGAAAAATACAGATGAAAGCAAAAGAATCACATGTGTTCAGTAAATGACAATCAACTGGAAGCATTTGCAGTAGAGACAGATCAAAGACTGTCGCGCTCTACAATAGTTACACAAGTTCAATTTCACATTTTTCTTTCAATTCTGTGACGAGTTGCGAATGGTTTGGGATGTTCTTTCTTTTAAATGGCAGTTAAAGTATCTTTGTACGACGCCGTGTTGTCTGGGAGATGACCATAAGAGGCATAATATAGACGTTGTACAGGTAGCTTGAAGATTTTTAATAATAAGATGAACACAGCATCTTGTGAATCATTTTACTCGTCCAGCATCTCTTGTCTTCCAACAAAGAACTTACCATGTTGAGGCCATCAAAGGCTGTGATTCTGAACACTTTCTCTGCATTCTGAAATATAAGTATAAGAATATTGTTGAATTCTGGAACTAATGCAAAACCTCAAAATAGTACAGCAGTCACAACTATGGCCACATTTATTGTGTTACTCAAATCAACTTCAAAAGGCTTTCCTTCTATATGTGTTAACGGATATTTAATTTCTATAGAGATCATTCACCAAATTCTGGCACTGTCCTTGCAAATTTACCTCATACTTCCACAAAGATACTGTAGCAATCTATTACCATAATTTGTGAAAGGTTTACACTAGCATTTGTTACAAAATGCAAGTCTCTTGCTCTATTATCGTTTATGACGGTTTTCAATTCAATGGTGTTTGTAAAGCCTGACAGAATTATTTTATCATTGCCCCCGAATATACCAAAGTTCTGTATGTGCGATCTTGCAAATTAACTACATGTACGCTTTAAGTGAGGCAGATTTTCGCTTTCTATACTTACCAGTTCTCTATCTAAGAATGTTCTGAGGTTGATAGCAGCTACTGTTGTGTTACCGTTGCCCGCCTGCACTCCAATAGTGACCGTTTCAAAGGAAGCGTCATCAGGCAGCCCAAATGATACTCTTCTAGCAGGTCCATCAATATCTGTTGCAGTCACTATTAGAAGCCGTGCGCCTACGATGACAAGGGTGTGACTAGATGCAAGTGCATTAAGGAGTTGAGTTGAAATGATGTTTTACATTGCAGGGGCAATATTTCAGCCATAACGCAACTTGATATGCAAGATGCATATCCAGGGAAAAGGGACACTTCACAAAATAGATCGATAGAAAGGAAAGTGAAAGCAAAATATGCCCATTTCAGTCGCCTTGTACGACAAACATTTGGCTACTGAGGCCTAGTTCTATCTCTGTGACACCACATAACTCTCCGAAAGCGCCACCGGGTACATTAGAGATGCATTAAGTACCACGTTCAATGCTTCAAATGTGCCACGCATTCCAACATTTGAAGGCATGACATAATTATATAAATCTTATATTTAATAAATATAGCCCACAAACGTTTTTAAAAAGTATACTTTCAATTCACTTAGTTATAACCTTGTTCTACAGTATTGAGTATAAACTTAAACATAAATTTACGAACTGTAGGATTTCCCGCAACATCGCAGATGCTCGTCTGTTTCGAGCACAAACAGCGTTGTCAAAGCAAACACTGTATTCTGGAAGAAAGCCATTCCCACCGACTCTCATGCTATATATAGTCTACCTCAGACTCAAGTTTTTCCTAAAAGATTCTTTGGAAAGGTCAGTGTTTAGCACACTGCAATGAGCCAAACATTTAGTTTTATCAATGTATGCATGGTTTTACGATACTGTCTCATTAGCCAATATCAACACAAATCAATGTATCTTTTAGAAATTATGACAGAATACAAAACATACAATGCATTTTTTGTGTAACCTAAAAAATATAAAACATATATACAATGTATCATTCTTTGGTCAACTGTAAAGAATGACCAAAGTAAATCAATTAAACTGTCTTACCAGTACGGGTGTTTTCGTCGATTGGAACTGTTCTTGGTAGACCAACGAAACTGGGTGGTAAATTGTCACTAACTTGAAAAACAGGGTTCAAGATGAGATAACGAAATGTATTTTCATGCATGTGGATTTACGTTGAATATGAACATGACTTACAAATGTAGCAATTGATGTAAATTAAATCTCTGACTAGAATTACCTTTCCTTTACTAGAATTTGCTGATAATGGATCTTATTTCTGGGAGTATTATCTTTAAAAGCAAACTGCCTAACATAAACCTTACATGTACACAATTTCTATGCGCATCAATCTTACAATTTAACTCTTGAAACAACATTGTTATCTCGATATCAAACAACACTTACGTTAGGTCAGAATTCAGTACATATTATTTCGAGTACAATTCACTGAAAATATTGTTTCTTGCTTAAATTACTGTAAGCACAGCCTAATTGTACCATATTAAGTGTACACAGGTTACTTCCAACAAAATTTGAACTTAGTTCGAGTAATATTAATTACTTATTTAAAACATAATTAATTGTAAGTACATTTTACTTCTTAAACTATTTACAGCAAATATTACTTCGTGCACACAAACTTACTGCTGACAACATTTACTGTAACTTGAGCAGTTGCGGACAAGGACGGATTTCCATTATCCTGCAAAATAAGCATTATGATTTTCAGTTTATTTCATTATGTTTATTTTCATGACGTATGCTTGACTATTACAACAGTTAAAATTGTCAAAATGTAGAAATTAAGCCGACGTCGTTGTTTAAATAAGTACACGATTAAATAGACAGCAACAATCAGGTCATGCAATAATATAATACCAATGATTGCACATTAAGAGAATTAAGATAATGTCTCATACATGTATGCATTGTAATAGCAGATATAAAGGCTGCTAGTGACGCTAACTGGTCTATTACACTGGGTTTATTCCGAACGTATATTTTGAACCTTTAAGCCCTTACCCTAGCAATAACTGTAAGGTTTATCCTTTGTCCTGAAAACTGTTGCAGGGAAGACATCATGAAAAGTTCTCCACTTGTTCTGCTAATTGCAAAGTCACTGTTTGATGTCTGCAAAAGGCCATACAGTAAATATCAAATCGATTTTTGAAAATCATAACACTAAATAAGTTTCACATTTTCATCTGTTGAAGGTAGCAGCCGTCCTAACTGGTGTGCTATTAGAACTATCTGGAACAGTAATGGGTGCCCTAAACCAAAAGACATGCGCTAAATGAAATAAAGTAAAGCAGCAACAACGCGGAAACATGAAACTGACAACAATTGTTTCCTCTTCTTTGTCATAAATAAAAGTAAATCGGTTTCTTGTTAAGTTAGCAAGCCGTCAATAAAGAGAAATACTGAGTCACACTGCAGTCACAAAGTTTTTTAAAAGTCTTTTGTACTCAGAATGTTAGAGTGTTTCCAAAGACATGTACCTGGAGAGTGTAGGAAACTTCACTGTTGTCTCCAAGGTCAGCATCCGTAGCAGCAACAGTACCAATTACCCCTGGGGCGGAAGTAGTCTGAATAGAGAAATTCAGAAAGGTGGTTACCTAGACTAATCGCCATTCATCCTATATTCTAGTCCTGCAAGACACCGTTCCATATCCACGATTTTATGCATGGCTGTAAGTTGTAAAAACATTTCGAACAGGGAATACCAAAATGTGGTAACTAAATTTCACATGACCATCAACTGACCACTAAACGAAACCTGTTAACATTGAACAAATGTATCGGCATCTATGCTTTACTGCAATTGGTGTACATTCAAATGCATCGGTATCTATGCTTTACTGCAATGTGTGTACATTCACTGTGGACATTCACTGAAGTGAATAAAGCATTATGTTCATTCCAATTCCTTAATAACAAGTACTTTTCTTATATATCAGCCTGCATGTCGAACTTACTGAGTAAGAAAAACAATGCAAATATCCATATACTATGACCAAGTAGTAAATATGTTAGTAACATTAAGCGCAATATCATCTTATTTTCTTATTAAGATCCTTTGTTCCAAAACGTAATTGCGTAGACACTGCAACCAATTTAAGTAACACCCAGTAATACTATCAATTAATTACTTAAAGTATATAACAAGTTATATATTTTTATAGTACCCTTGTTAAATGGTATGTATACTCTAAATGAGTATCAAATAAATACATACTTCAGGAACTGTAAAGGTATATGTTGAAGATTGGAAAATGGGTGGGTTGTCATTGACATCCACAACAGACACGGACACTGTTGCTGTTGACTGAAATAAACATCATTTTATGAGACGTGTAATCATAAACGCTTAAATGGCTAGTAATACATGGTGATAGAGTTTTGTTTTAGTAATGTTTTAGGTTTATCTCCACTGTGTATCCAGCACTTCCAAGGCCCATAAAAGTTAGCTGATGAGCCTGGTATAATATAGAACTGTCCTGGAGACAACCATACGAAGCTAGTTAGTTCCATTAGTTTGAAGAATAAAATGAGCTGGCCACATGCCTAATTGGGAGTCTAGCTCAAACATGACAAAATCATGAATTAAAAGACATACTGTCTTATGTCCTGTTTGTACAGCGATTTTGCAGTGGGGTCTTGTTTCGAACACTGAACGATAAGTGCCTAATGTTTTTGACTGCAGGTATAGTTTCCCTCACTATGAAGGACTACTTACACTCTACCTCTGTAAAATATATTATTTAATGTCCTTTCTAGCAATGGTTGTTTCAAAAACAATATGTTCATTGTAAGGAGAAAGCTCTACTGCTTGTGGGATATTGGATGTACTGATGTGTGCAACTTGCAAACGTGGTACTGATGTCATGATCATGATACTCGACCAACTGACCTATTCGTTATCCACTTTACAAAATAGACCCCAATTATTGTCATCAAGACCGGAAATCTTAACTTAAGATACAATGTGACATTATTTAAGTCCACGTGTGGTCATGTGTAATCAGAATTATATTAATGACCACACTTTTCAGTGTTAGCTCTTGTGAAGTCAGTTTTCTCACATTGCCTCTATATGCACTGGTTTTCTCATTACAGAATGTGTCATGACTTCTCATCTGAACTGATAGCGGTGAAAGAGATAAAACACAAGGACAATTAAACACTATATTCTATTTATACAGCATGTTAACAATTCGCGAATAAGTTTGTAAATTCTGCAATTATTTATGTTGTATCAGACCAAATACAAATATGACCACTTGTATAAATGAAAATAGCTTACCTCTGTTCTTCCATCTGAAGCCACCACATAGAGAAGATAGGTACTTCTCTGGAAACAGTATTAGTTATCAGTTATATTAACAAGTGGTGATTAACGTAGTATGTTTCATTATATAAAATATTAATGTTTTCATTATCAACAGATGCAACATGTTTGATATGCAAAAGAGTAAATGCCCTTTTATGTAAAACGTAAATTGTTTCATTATGTAAAATATGTAAAATGTTTCATAACACAACCATACACGACTTGTAAATAAAACAATTATATTGCAGCAGACAAAACGTTAATAGTCTCGTGTTGTCAAGGAAACACTCATATCACTGAGTACCAAAGACAAACACGTAATGTAAATTAACGATAAAGCATATTTCTGTATTACAGATGTTGGACGGGACTACATATACATTATAAAACATGATTATATTAAATTCTAAACTCATGATGTCTCCTTACCGTTTCCCTGTCCATGTTGTACTGACAGATCAAGGAAATAGATTTCTGATTTCCAGAGACAGATGGGAAGTCGAGACCAAATAGGTTGTTTTCATCATTCAACAGACGGAACTGAATGTTTGCCCCACCATCCGAATCACGTGCTGCAAGTGTTGTAATTGCAGTCCCTGGAAAATAAAATGAATACAGGCTGCAAATGTGGCTAAAATCTTTGATATGCGCTGAAAGGAAGAAGAAATGTGCTAAAGCCGAAACCTTGTTCCCGGAAAGTGTGTACCCGCTCATACTTGATGTTGTTGGGGTATCCAGCACATCTAGGAAATCTGCTGCAGCTCGACAGTCATCAGCCTATGTACAATCAAGTTCACTTGTCTCTATTCTGTTCATGTAGTCACGTTGTTGTGCATACCTATCAGAGATACTTTTAAGATCCATCACACTTTTGATAAAGGCAATCTGTATCGGCATGGTTGGCAATGTCACTTTTAAAGAACGACGGCCCAAAGAAGGACATTGAGGACGTTGCTACCAGGTTAGCTGGTGAGGTCGTATTCACATGACGGTAACTGAGTTATCCGAGCAATATACGCGACGACCGACGATCAGGACGATCACCAGTTACTTTCCTTGTTGTAAATAACTGTTGACGTCTCAGGGTCGGACTATTTCCCAACTTAGAAATTGGTATGAAACAACGTCGGCGAGGTCAAGGGCTGTTCTTGCGATAGAAGATACAGGTATCAGGCTTTGAACACGATGCCTATATGTAGGACGGCTCTTTTCAGCCATACTGACAAGAATGGTGTCAATGCTCACATCGTCACCAGCGCCGCAGTGGCAGCAAGTCCTTTACTCTCGAGCGAGTCTCTTGTACACGCAACATGACGCTCGAGTCCTAAGAATACATCAACTGTGTCAACTTATGTCATCCCCTGTTTTATGGAACGACACTGATGGGAAGATGGCAGCAGGAGTTTACTGAGATGTCATGTTATATATAGCAAGTGGTCTGGCAGCAGGATAATCTGGATCAACAGGCATTGCACATCATAAATACCCTTGTCCAGAACAACATTGCTGCGATGCAATTACCTTCATTGTCACCTGATACAGTCACCTTCTAGCACTTTTGATATGGAATCAGGTGCTGACGTGCAGATCGTGGAAAGCCTTAGAATCTTCAGAAGTTTGATGCAGTGATCGGTAGCTATAGTTGAAGTGTCTTCAGGAGGGTTGTGTACTTGATGAATAGACGCTGCCCGCCATCTTAACAAGATGCGTCTTCGTTGTAACTGACGCATTGAACTTTATAGCAGCAAATAGACACTCAGGAAGTGTTGTGCGTATCTCAGGTGCCCCATGCACACAATGACACTATTACACAAATACACAGTTTAATAATGCATCTCAGAGAGATTTAGTTATTGCTGCCTGTGCCCAGTGGCGAGTTTCTTTTGCTTTTCAGTATATTTCATAATTTTAGCTTACGATACATCACTATTGAAAATTATGTCTTATAGTTTATGAAACATTAATTAAAGGCTGAAATAACATATTACAGTACGGTCCTGGCATACTTTTTTAAACATTAACATCACTGAAACCAAGAGACAATGAAACAGACTTAACGTATTTTGAAAAACATATCAGTAATGTGTATTTTTCATTGTTTTACTGTCAATGAAACTTTGCATCCAGATATAATAACTTTAAAATAAAGAATTCCGCAGAATCGGAAGAACAAGTTCAAGATCGAATACTCCAAGATGTAGCCTACATGTAATCATTAATGTATTCAGTTTTCTGTATGTTTGAAAGAAACAAATAATGAAAGACAGCATGCTTACTTGGGGCAAAGTTTTCAGGTACGGTGACAATAGCTGAAGGTCTGACAAACTCTGGTGAAGGATTGATCGGCTCAGCTGAAATTAAACAAACATATGTTTTACAACTTGTGGCATTAAACTGTATAAGAATGTTTTCAATTTTATCACAGTGTTGTTATTCGGGCATAAGTACAGTTTTTGACAGTCTAAAACAGCAGATATTACTGTACTGCAAACGTCACCAGCGGGATTAGTGACATGGACAGCAACGCCAGCAGAAATAAGAAACATGATTCATGTTAAACAAATAAGGGAACGGGGTACATATGAGGTACTATGTTTCACTGACAATGCTCTCTGAACATCTTGTATATTTTAATCAGCCCATATGAACTGTCAGTATCTTGTGTGTGTCTGTTAGACACCTACTTCTCTTTCCAACTACTACTACTCCTTTAATTTATTCGTTTCCATCAGTATATTTACACCTAATCAGCTCATTAGAAAATCTGCTTTATAGGCTTTCCATAATGATGTGCAAAGACTGATGATGCGC
The DNA here is from genome assembly GCA_031471655.1 of Diodora aspera. Lineage (NCBI taxonomy): Eukaryota > Metazoa > Mollusca > Gastropoda > Lepetellida > Fissurellidae > Diodora > Diodora aspera. Next base: position 8,066 of record JAUELE010242874.1, on the reverse strand, counting down.
ACCTCAATTACATGTAGATTAACCTTAGATTCTGTCTCACACACCTATATGGCAAAATTCGATTCTGTCTCACACACCTATATGGCAAAAACACGGGGCACTATTTATTGATGGTCCAATCATAAAGACTGCCATTTTTCTGTTTAATGCTTGTACATCACCAAGACGTCTTTTACGTTAATACTCTGTACTACACAAAAGTTATGACAGATACTGTAACACCATACTAACAGAGGAATCGCAGACATGCACCAAAGGACAAAAACCTAACAATTATGTTTTTACATTTCAACAAGTATATACATACCCGTGTCTGTTATTGTAAACCGAACGGTGGTACTTGTTGTCAGCTGTGGCGAGCCTCCATCCTTAAAAAAAATGACTTGATATAAGTTTCTTGTTATAACGATATGATACAGGACATGCTTCTACTTTACTCGTTTTTAGATCAACATTGAGTGAGCAAATGGTATGGGCACTGTAAAGGGTTGGTCAGCGAAATATTGAGTACATGTATATCACAATATATTGTGTTCAATACTGCAAAGTACCTCTTACGTATACAAGGAATATTAATATACCATTATATTGTCTGAATTTCCTTGTTTCTAATACTGCAAGTAAATCCATCCTATATTTGTATTGTTGTTGGTGAAAATTATTGTAAATGTTACATTGTGTCAAATGCTGAAGGCATAAAACTAACGTGTATTCTTAACGTTGTTGACTTACTAGTATATATATTACTAACTATCGCAACATTAGCTTGTGTGGAATGTTATAAAGTACATTTAACATAAACTTTAAATGTTCTTCATGTCCAATATTGTAATACTGGACTGAGTCTTGTCCTGAACATTACATATGACGTTTAATCTAAATATTGTCAACGCACAGTATTGTAAATCTTACATTTGAGTTTTATTCTACAAAAAGTAAATGCTTCAAGAAAGGTCTTACGGAAGCTCGAACTGTGAACTCTTGAGTCGTGGAAGCGATGGGTGTCAACGGAGAGGCAGTTCTAATAGAACCTGTTGTTGCGTTTATCACGAAGTAGGAGTTAGGCTGAATATATAAATACAGTACTCAAACGGTATGCCATTTTGTTGCAACGTGACTGTTGGTAGGACCTTATTATCCAAAGATCATCTCCATTGGTATATACAGCAATACACGTGCAAAGACACAGACTTGGACGTTGACAGCAAGTTATAAACGATCTGATAAGTTCTGAGAAATGGTTCATGGTAAATGTTCACAATGCATGTATACTGAATGAAAAAAGTACGGGCTCACTGAGAAGCATATCAAATAACCTGTATCACTAGCACAATAATTACACTTATAGTCACATAAATCATTCAAAGTCACTGACATAATTAGTAGCATCGTTTGTGCATGCTATTGATCAACCAGTACTATTAGCATGATACATCATGACATTGTGATCTCTCTTTTGCCACAAGTACAAGTACATGTATTGCTTTGCTATTGACTCATAGTACTTCCCTGATGTTGAGAGGGTTTGTTTTAGTTTCACTTTCAGATGTGTACATTATGCATGCATGCACATGCATGAAAGATACTACAGGTCAACAGCTCTATGTAACGGTATTTTCAACATTATACTTGTAGTACGCATGATCATTGTCAGTGCGACATGTTATAAACTGCACATTGTCCTTGTTTTCTATGGCTTCTCTCGAGTTATACCAATACATACGCTGTGAGTAGTATGCCGATCTGAACACACATGGTCATTTTGCAGTATGGCTGCGGCATATGTTAAACACACGTTTCGTGTATGCTATGCTATGCAAAATGATCCCGGAGTGACACAAGAGAATGACATATGCCCAAACACAGAAGTATTATGGATAGGAAACTGACAGACACATAGGACATTAAGGTAAAATATTTGGGATGGATAACATGAAATATCCCCAGACAGTTTCACAGTAACGAAACCATTTAAGCAACAGTATTTTAAAGCACAACACTGATCGGAATAAATTACTTCCTGGTGGTGCCAGTTCACGGGAGAATCATGTTGAATATCACTTTGACCTGACTGGTAGTATATTTCACATTCGCTTACCAGGAGGTGCACCCAGAAATACTTGTATAATCTACACAAACAAGCTGAAAACAGTGAACCATGTATTGAAAAACATGGCCTGCACAATATTACCTCAATCCAGAAGCTGATCCTTGCATTATTTCCAATATCCGCATCTACAGCTCGCACCGTGCCAACAAAAGTCCCAGCATCAACATCCTGTTACAACAGACATCACGGAGAACACTAAGTCTTTTTCATATAAAACAGATCTCTTGACGTCTCAATACCTTCATCAGTCGATTCTTACGAATGTTTCAAAAACAAAGTTTTCAGACCCAAGTGTCACCGAAATGTCAAATTATTTTTACACTTAAATAGAAAAGAGGTTTATCCTCGTCATAGGATATTCTTCATGTATAAATTTATTTATTATTCTTGTGTGGCTTTAAATTGATTTCATTAAGTCTATCAAATAAATTTTGGATAAAATATTGCATGTGTGTTACATCCTGAACAATTGTTCATCGGCATTCAATAAACCTATCCAGGATGATTCTAATGTAATAACACCGAAAACACCAAAATACCATCTGTATCTATACATTTCATTAAAGGGACATAATCAAAGTTGCGTCTGGATAATCGGCCATAAACCTAAACTACGTTCAATTCGCTCTTATTGTAACAAAGAATCTTCCGCGAATGTAAACCTGACATTGAAAGACTTATCATGGATGATTAGATACCGTTTATCGAAGAAAACAGAACGATCGACTGGCAAATGACGCTCACCTCTGGTTGCACACCAACTCTTTACGGATCTAGCTAAAACGGTGACATGCCAAAACGGTGCCACCCCAAACTTGGCGAACATCTACGGACAATTCAGTGTAATGATCGATGGATATATATATCTTTTGTTGCCAGTTGTATCCAAAAAGTGTCACCGTTTGGACCGAATATCTTTCTCCGTTTCGTCTAATTGTGAGCGTTTCGTCCAATCGCATGTCATCGTTATGGCGTATCCCCGTTAAAGCCAGTTCCATGTTTGCTTATACGTATACAAACTTGCGAATGCAGTGCGCATAATTAGCTCTAAATTAGTGTGAACTATTAGTGTAAAAGATCGGAAACAAAATACAGCACGGTATTATATTACTCTATCAACGGAAAGACAAGCCCTGAACATCGATTGTCGTGCCCGGAACTTTGATTATGTCCCTTTAAGTATAGTCGCGGTAAATTATATTGAATATGAACTCGCAAGTATCAATAAATGCACTTCAACTTACAGCTGCTACGACAAACACGTATGGCAACACAAGAAACCGAGGGGGGTTGTCATTGTTATCTACCACTGACACCGACACTGTTGCAGTCGACTGAAATAAAAGTTACACACAACTGACTTGAATTATTAACAAAATCATTGTATCAAGCGAAGCAAAATTACAAAATTGTTGAGGTGAATAAACTTTGTAATGCAATTGTCAGTAAGCTAGTAAAATCTCTCTCTCTCTCTCTCTCTCTCTCTCTCTCAATGATTGTGATCTATCTAACTCCATACTTGAGCCTTCCCATCTGTTGCCGTTACGAAGAGAAGATAGGTGTCTCTCTGCAAAAAACAATTATAAACATAAACATTTAGTTATCACAAAATATTACACCTACAGTGTCTAATTTACATGTTTCCGTCAAATACAAGAAAAGGACACTTCAAAAAGATTTAAATATAATGCGTACAACCCAGATGATGGCTGTGGAGGAGCAATGGCGAGATCAATAACTTCACCAGGGGATGGAATTGGGGGGGGGGGGGGTGTAGTGGACAGCACCTGGTGACACCATCAGCTAGAGTGATACACTGCCTCTAAATGTCGATAATTTAACGGATGTAATTTTAAGGGGAAACCTATAGGGTTCTTTAAAATCTGAATTTTCAAATATTAATCCGTCTCGGTGAAGGTGGCCAGACGTGGAGCAACCTCTCCACGACCGGTTTGACAGTTTACAAGCTACGCTAAATCACCCCTGTCCCAATTGGCCACCTTTTGTGAATTCAAGCTCTGCCTTCCGATTAGAGGCACGCAATTTTCATTGCCCAATCAGGGCCATCGTTTTAAGCGTCATTCAGAAAATAAATCTTTTTCCCGCTTACTCTGGGAGACTAAACATAGCAACTAGTACTGTGTGCTGCGCCTAAAAGACAGTGCTCAGTCATGTAAACAAGAAGGTGGAAAGCAATGATCATTCTGATTGAATGTTTGATAAGGGCCGTAACTCTCATGTGCGCTTTGTCCTCACAAGAGGGCAGAGCTCGAATTCACAAAAGGTGGTCAATTGGGACAGGGGTGATTTAGCGTAACTTGAGAGCTGTCATACCTGTCGGGGAGAGATTAGAGGTGGAGGTGGAGGTGGCACCGGTCCGAGTGACGTCACCGGGCGAGGTCTGAATGTGACGTAGGAACAGACCTAAATGCTTACCCTTTCTCTGTCGAGACTGCTTCGACTTGTCAGGGAGATTGTTTTCTGGTTGCCATCAACTTGTGGGAAGTCCAGAGAAAACTGATTGTCATTGTTATTAGACAGCGAGAAACTGATGTTTTCGCCTCCATCGGAATCAGTGGCCGTAAAGGTTGAAATTCGCGTACCTAACAAAAAGTATGAAATAACATTGGACTCTTAATGACTGGAATATCATCTAAAAAGTACAATAACTTTACACTGAGAGCTAACGGATACAGGAAAAGATAAAATAAAGATAGCCCTTGATATGAAACCTGTCATTTTGTCTACAATGCCATATTTGGAGGGAAAGTAGAACAATTTATACAGCAGGCAACTCCACATTTATCGCTGAAAGGACTGCGAGTTTACTTGATAAAGGGATCTTTGATATTAAACATGTCATTTTGCCAACAATGTCATTAATGGCGGCAACACAATACAAATCATTACGGATCCATCAATAGGCAAGTATTAGTATATACATATAAGCGGTACTGAAACAATTGTAATTGACAATAGATAAATAATTATACCAATCTTTAGGTCACACAATTAAAGAGGTGCATGCAAGACGGGCACATATTACATATTTCCCCGCCCATATCTAATAATTGCCGTTATGTTAAATAATTATAACATACATGTATTATGGAATACATACTTAATTGTTAAATTATTATATTATTATATTATACCTCTTCAATCCTATGAAATACAAAACAAAACATGTGTTCCACTATTTACTCGAAAATGACAAAATATTACGAGTGCCGTTCTGGATTAACCACTTCAAATGCGTCACGCATTATAATAATATTGGTTTTGCTATAAGAATAAACTGCTATAATAAACCGACTTACCAGGAGCAAACCTTTCCGGTACAGTGACAATGGATGAAGCTTGGCTGAAAGCTGGAGCGATATTATCAGGCCCAACTGTAAGTATCAGTGTAGCCTTCATTAGAATATACTCAGCTTCAAGATAAAGACTCTAGTTTACACAGAAAATAGATTTTTAAATTTTAATTGCATGCAGAATAGTGAGTCACCAGAGCAGCAGATTAAATGCCAAGCTTTTATGTAGATATAAATCCTTGTGTGTATGAATGTTTTGAATGAACAAAATAATTATTTTGAGCAATGTTTTATATAATAGTTTGTATACTTGGAATTGCACAAAGCAAACTGCCTGTAAACATCCTGCAATACAAATAACCTGTTTTGGGTCCAATGGTAATCCGAACCAGTGCTCTACTCGTTTGGGGTGGGGTTCCTTGATCCTAGACATTAAAAAGAAATAAAATACATCAAATAAAATCATATGAAATATAATCATAAAAAAGGAACAATAGATATGAATCACGTCTCATTTTCGAGAAAAATATAATAATTCCTAAACACTTGAAAATGAACTTTTCAGTGTTGCATTCAATAATAAATAAAACAATCGTTTTTACTTTGATTCCGAGATTCTATTCAGGTAGTATACAGACTCTGACCAACTTGCACGTGGTTTATAGTAATGACCAGGGTTATCACGAAGTTACTGGAATATCAGGAGGGGCGGGGTGGCGTAGTGGTTAGTGCGTCCGCCCAGCAATCTGCCAGCCCTGGCACCTCTCTTCCGGCCCAGAGAGACAAGAGCCCCGACACCGATATGATGTTGGTGAGACCGTGGTTAAGTGAAAGATTGCTAGAAACCACGTAAAACTCCAAATTGTTCACTCGCTGGAATATTAGTTTTGGAGTGGTTTGATTTATGACGGTTTTTATTTAATCTTTTGTGTTTCACAATTTCAATATTTTCAATCTCCAGTTAAATTTAATCAATGATATCTACGCCTTACTCATTTCATTCTGCAATTGTTTGTTGTGACATTATTATCTGCACTGGGAGTTCATTTCCCCATGTAGTTATTGTATATGCGTGCAAGCGCACGTGCTAAAGAGTAAAAACTCACAGTAGCCAGAACTGTAAGATTCTGTGTTGTTGAGGCCAAAGCATCCAGTGACGATATAACAGAAACGGCTCCTGTGGTTGCATCAATGGTAGTGTAATTGCTGCCCTGCAAGGAAAGCAGACCACACATATATAACAATCAGTGTGTGTACTATGAACAATTACTATCAGTTAGTCACAAATATCAGTTAGTCACAAATATTGAAATTACTTCTACAACTACCATTACTACTACTACCATTACTACTACTACTAGTAGTACTACTACTACTACTACTACTACGGGCGGATCCAGGATTTTGGAAAGGGGGGAGGTCCAACTTGAAAGGATAGGGGATCGCCGTCGATTTTAAACGAATTTGCAGGCATCTAATAGACAATAATACCCGGAAATTTACAATTTGCGCATATTTATCTCCTATTATTGTGAACTGTAGTTTGTGCATACTATTAATTTTGCTGCAATACATTGGTTGAACGAAACTGAGAGGTTCGGACTAATGCCTGTCTTTCAAGCATTTTTTGTATCAAATAATTAATCGACAAATACATGTATATACGATCATGTAAGAAACTATATGTCTCACCCCTGGAATTGAATAGACGACTTTTCCATTTTCCCCAGCATCAGCATCAGTTGCAGATACAAACGTAATTGGAAATCCTGGAAGAATCTCCTGGAATGAACATCAGTACATTATATTTCAATTATAAAAACTAAACAATATGGACGTCAAATGTGTTCAAATCATTCATTCTACACAGGTGTTGTTACTCTAATGTTCATCTTTAATCTAAATTGTCTGCACATGCAGGTATCCTACCGATGTACCAATGTGGTTCCAAAGCAATGCCGGATTCATCGCTTTGCTGGAAAAAATAATATCTCCTCAGCAGATCGCCGACTCATTACACTGCCTGTGTCTCTCTAAAGTGCCACTGATTGCTGGAAATGTAACTTAAACAAATATACTTGTAAGGTTATCACTGGCAACAAAGAATGCTGCTGCAATACCACCCCAAACGAAGTAGATTGTACAGTTTTACCTTTTTTATTTTGGCCCTACTGAAAGAGGTGCCGGGCCACCTGTGATATGCCGGTATATAATTATTTTTCAAATGAAATCTATTGAATTTACTTACAACTGGGATGCTTGTTGTATATGTGTCAGTGCTGAACACAGGTGCGTTGTCATTGACATCGATGACATCAATTACAACTGTACAGGTAACTGTTGCTATGTCCACGTTCTGCAACCAACACACACAGTAATAGTTTACACGGTGATATACAACATTTTGCAATAACTGTATCAGTAAGTTAAACCAAAGATAACCAATATATACTGACCTCCAAAAGAAAGTATATCAAGAGTTTGAGAGACTACTAAATAAATTCACAAATGCGTTGGATATAGAAGAGATATCCCTTCAAGACATGGAAGGTTTATCAATGAGTTATGTCAATCAAATTACACTCACCGACATCCAAGCATCCTTTTGATCAACTATGGCATAAAGACGTAAGGGAAAATAA
>JAUELE010242852.1:0-11279 GCA_031471655.1 Diodora aspera | reverse complement strand
CGGCAACCGGCACACGACTGGGGTCGGATGACTGACTTATACATTGAACGGTCGACCGACCAGGTCTACAAACCTGCACTTGACTAGGGTCTGAAGACTACACGGGGAACAACCGTCTAGTCAATTGACCAGGTCGGGCGACCTGTCCCAAGACTACAGTCGGGCAACTATAGAGACAGTGTAACCTTAAGTCATTTGACTGAGTCAGGCAACCCATCGCACAACTCAGGACGAACAGCCGCTCGTTACGAAATACCCCCCCCCCCCCCTCAGGAACGACCACTCTTTCTGGAGTGACTAGGGGTCGTTTACAATCTCTAATGATACACATGTGATTCAAACTACTTAAACACATGAAAAGATGAGACATGGAACTTCGACAGAAACATTGGGGTGAAACGAGGCGACAAATGACAAATCCCCTGGCAATAATCTACATCCCCTTAGAAAGACTTTTTAGCACATACTGATTCCACACACTAACGTCGAACAAGAAAAGTATAATATCTCAGTTAGCATGACAAAAGGAAGTTTATACTCTTACACATAAACAGATACTCAGAGTTGACCCACTCTTAGGGTTATGATCTAACTCCTTACATTAAACATAAATCTAGCCCATCGTGCCAAGTAGGGTCTTACCGCACCTTGCAGGTCTACGCTAGGTTCCAATGCAATTCACGTATTTCCAGCTCCCAGAGGGGAGACAGGGTTAAATCCAGGCTTCACGTCTAACCTACACCAACATGTAACTGTGTTCTCCCTCTGAGCAACGCACGCGTGACCTTTTATAGGGCTCAAACAATGGGACGATCACTGATTGGTCAATTTGATGGCTGACTCTTACGATTGGACAATACAAGTTCTAAGGGTGCCACTTGCGGAGCAGAGAACTCTTGGTCGTTTCCTATGTGATCAAACCAGATTTAGCGTTACCGAAACCTGACATAGGTAATACGTGGGGAAATACCTATACACGAAATGACTTAACACCTCAGGTCATTTCAATACCTTTACACTGGGTGCCGCTTACACTGCGTTCATCCCGTCCTCAAAGTTTAGCACGGACGGGGTCAGGACGTGGGAAACTTGTCACAAAACCATAACGTGACTAATAAGTACGACCTCAGTTCGACCCTTTCCAGTTCTTGCTATGTTTATTTTGTTCTCGATCCGACTCTAGTCCGTTATTACTGCCTCCATGTTATGCGTCCTTATCCCGTTTACAGTCAGTTCTCTACGAATATTCCGTCCGTACTGCATTAGTAATACGACAAATCCAATCCTAGTTCGTTTTTCATACGTTCTGTTCGTCCTTATCCTGACTGCATTGTGTTCTTACTGAGTGTTTCACGTGATATTTTTCGCGGACGCCAGTGACTTTATACGTTCTCTGTTGTTCATCAGTTGCAGGCATCGCATGGAGACACCACCATGCCACCAAGACAGACAAGAGTGGCAAAATCATCAATGGGTGGCGGTTCAAAGCACCACAATAACGAAAGCACATCATCAGGCATCCCCCCCCCCTCGATGAAGAGCCCAACATACACACTGAAGCTTGAGGTTGCTTCTCCCCCTGCTCTTGCTGCTGCAGCCACACAAGATGAGGATATTGTTGCGGAACATGTAGACGACGAGGAGGAAATTGACACTTACAAGCCAACAGGGTAAAAGAGAAAGAAAAAAGAGACGAAGAACCCATGATTGATTGGCTGAAAGCAAATGAAATTGTACACAACACGACATTGGCATGCTGCAAAGACATTTGCAAAATGTGGAAGGAGAAAGCAGCAGAACTTAACAGAACAGTCGAGGAAATCCACACGAGGCATACAAGCTTGGGGCAGATGGAGATGGAGATGGCGCAAAGGAACCAACTGAGTGGGAACAATTGGTGCTTGAGAATTTTGCGTAAATGCCCCATTTACATATGAAGTCAACGAAAAAAAAACTACTGTAAGTGTAAGTATATACCCATGTCCTGCTTTACAAATTTACAAACTTAAATATGAAACTTGAAACAATATACACAATATGTCAAGCTTCCTACTAAATTTATATATAAAATATCCAACGAAAGGTTTTTACATTGTCATGTTACTTTGAATTCTCTCTGTTACAGCTCAAGTCTAAACTTGTGTGAGGAAGTATACCAGGAAGAGACGGATGAAGATGCAGTAACTGTTGTCGGCAACACGTCCACATCCACAGTTACTTTCCGTCAGGTGACCCAGAAACCTTGCAATATCATTGCCACATATGAAGACATGTGAGTTTCTAGACATCCAGCGTCAAATGATGGGGACCATGCATTGTACGACCAGACAGTGGGAAGGAGCAGGAACCTGCCTTGATTGGCTTCGGGAGCAGCTCTACCGTCCACACTGGCTGAACTGCGAAGGAATGTCACAAGGACCTTATGTTCAAGTACAGGGACAGGGACACGATCCTCAGGAAGCAACTGGAGGAACAGCAACCCCTCACACCGACGGTTCCAGCACCATTTTCCTCCTGTTGGCAGCCCCCTCCCTCATTGTAGCCAGCCCAGGTCCACCCAGCAACAGGTTGGCAGTCCATTGATACCAACTGGGTTGCCCGGCAGTACCAACAGCAGCCACCTCCAACACCTCAACAGCTGCAGTCTGCACACCTCAACAGCAACTACCCCAACCCACCATCAGCAGCAGCAACCTCCGCTAGCCAGCTCCAGTCGGCCAACTGGTCTATTTTGCTCCACCCGTCGCCAGGTTTCTCCCCGTGATCTGGACAAATCAAAGACACCTGAAATGAAATCGAGTCAGGAAGGAAGCTGAAGGCTTTCAGGATTGTCAGACATGTATTCTTTTCTGCGAAACCTTGAGTCGCCAGATACAGTGAGAGCACCAGGACCAGCCTTGACCGAGATCTGAAGGAAGACGCAGGACTTCATGAGATTTAATTTGTTTTTGTGATATCAATGTTTTGCTTTCAGTTGCATTTATGTTTGTACATGGGCGAGAACGCCATTCTCTTTTGTAATAAATTGTTGTGTTCATGTTTCAAATTGAGTTTGTTTACTCTAAAAATGGAAAAAAAGTATAAGGAAATATATGGACAAATTGAAATGGTTGAAATTTTGTTTTAATAATTGTAACATTACAATAAAACCACACAAACAAAATGATGAACAGACCGAGAGGACAACAGAAATAAAGATACATGTACATGTTGAAAAAAGAAAATGAATTGAACATAACAGTGGATGTTTTATTCATTTTATGTTACAGTGAAGCACGTAGTATACATTTTATTTTACAAAGATACAAGAAAATAGCACTGGCATTATAAGTTTGAAATTGTAATAGTAATAATAATAATAATAATGAGAACTTATAATGCGCACATATCCATGCACTGGTACATGCTCAAGGCGCTACAAATTATTACCCCAGTAATTGGAACAATGTACCATCCACAATATTCGTCAACTCCCAGGGGAGTATACAACCCAAGCTACCAGTTAGGCGCCATTAAGGTTAACTTGCCATCGCTTTCCGACAATTACCCAATTTTACAGCTGGGTGGACTGAGACAATGTGGATTAAGTTTCTTGTCCTTGTTATTGGTAGGCGGACGCTCTACCACTGGACCACTGCGCTCCACAGTTACGGTTACTTTGTACAAGAAGTCAGTACCGGCGGTATAGGACAGGACAATATTTGTGTCATTCGGTCAAATCGACGATGGCCCATGACGAATCGGGTATGCCCGAAAAATTACTAATAGATGATTATTTGAACTCTATAAACTACATGACAAACTATTTGACTGATTTGGTACAATACGGTTACATGGAAACTTGTTATCTTAAATTCTGGAGTGTTGTCTGAAACGCCAAACGTCACTAAGACGAATGTAACAGCTAGCATAAGTCATAAATCGCATACGACTGCTGCACGCGGTGTTGATGATCAGAAAAACAGGTCCACATTCACAGTCCCTGTACCACGAAGACGGCAAGCGAAGCATACCACTCCGTCACTACCAATAAACCTTCCACTCTGGTGTGGAATCTAGACTTGCTGCACAGATCCATTATATGGGGGAACTCATGCCTCAGGTCGTTCAGGGATACGGAAGTTTGTTTATATCATTTCCATATAATTATATGTCGTATATATCATATATCATATTCGGTTAAATAAATATACTTTACTCAATACATTTAATGAATACAGTCTAAATACTGATGATTTAGTATATGCCCACATTTTCCGAACAGCAGGTTTTAGCGGTGGCATCCGACCATAGAATGTACCATCAATTTTTGTTTTGTTTGTGTCTCCCAGATGACTCTGTCTGTTAATTGAAACAAGCTGCTGAATATGTTGGGTAGTGTAAGAAGCGCCCTCTACAATGTGATGTACAGGCATTAGACAAGTCTCAGTTAATGTTGGTTAGTGTAAGAAGCGCTCTCTACAATGTGATGTACATGTACAGGCAATAGACAATTCTTAGTTAATGTTGGTTAGTGTAAGAAGCGCTCTCTACAATGTGATGTACAGGCAATAGCCAATTCTCAGTTAATGTTGGGTAGTGTAAGTAGCGCTCTCTACAATGTGATGTACAGGCAATAGACAATTCTCAGTTAATGCTGGATGCGTGTTTCCGAACGTTAAAATAGATCTGGTGCTATCTGTGTGAAATAAATAATATACACTGTAAATCATACATTGTAAAAGTGTATGCCCAATTAAATAACGTCGGATTTGTAGATGCAAACGGATATATTTTCGCTTTCAAATAGCCAGCCTCATTGCAAACTTTTCGCCGAGAGTTTACCGAAGAATGTTCTGTCGATTCCAAGTGCTTTCCAAATACAAGCCAAATCCATCTATTTGCAAGTGTAACGTTTTCGAAAGTTTACGAATATTTTCAAGATTGTGTCGGAAAGTTCAGAATGCAATTTGTTTCTGTTAAATGGCATGGGGGTCCCAAATTAGATAAGGCCATTCAAGAGGGTGTAAAACCGACAAGAATGCTATATTTGTTGTGTATTATTCGTGGTGTAGACAAAATTGTATGTATGTTTATCGTTCCAAAAGTTTTTTTGGGAAAATAAAACATTGAGTTTGACCACGTATCCAACTTTAATCAGTAAGGATTCAAGTTATGGTTTCGAATTGTTTCTTTACCTTTTTTAGTTTTCAAGGGAGGTGATGACTTTCGTGATCCATATGATTTTGATCTCTTGTATTTAATGGTGACAAGTGACACCAGCACTAGACAAGTTACACGAATGAGACTTCCTTGATGGGCATATACTTTCAGAAGTTGGTCCAGATAATAAATAACACAGAGTTTATTATTGATTACAACGTCTTGATTTATTTACTCGCAATATTTAGCTGTAGATACTTACACCTTTTCAAGCCTGATGACTATGTAATGATATACACTGAAACGATTCCATTTTATAACGAATAGGACCTTCATCTGGGCGACACAGTTACATGTATACAGGAGCGTCTCTGATTAAAGAATACCCTTGAAATACACGTCAGATTCGATACCACATCCCTTCACCTACCTAACCCATTTCCGAACCTTAACTGTTTTGGGTGGCTTTTTTCTATTACTGGGGGTCCCAAAGCACCTGAACACCCTACACTGTGCTCCGTTTGGCAGTACATGTACGTCTAAGTGGGGTTTCACTGTGCTCCGTTTGGCAGTACATGTACGTCTGAGTGGGGTTTCACTGTGCTCCGTGTGGCAGTACATGTACGTCTGAGTGGGGTTTCACTGTGCTCCGTTTGGCAGTACATGTACGTCTAAGTGGGGTTTCAATTGACTGAAACATATTGCTCTCCACCACTCCCAGCTCGCTGGTTCGGGCGGAATAACATCTTCTGAAATTACGGTCACCTGAAGATACCAAAGTTTTATTATTTTCCTACAGAATGACTAAGACGAATAGATATGAAATATAAATTTCAGACTTCTAAAACAAAAAGTTAAATGTTGATTGTTACCTTCAGCAGTTTCTCAAATTTTGAATTTTTCCACTTACTTTTTGGTGGCAATTTCCAAAATTTTGAATTCTAACTTTATCAGAGATCACTAACTTCCCAACATTCAAACGCATCAAAAAGTAGTTATTTTACAGTTCGACATTTTAGAAGTTTTACCGTAATTGCCTTAATCATTTTGTCAGTATATGTTGTAAAGAGGATCCACATCAGAATTTATTCAAGACATGCCCTTCTTAGAGAATAAACATATAAAACGAAAACCGCCAACTTTGCATTATAGGTAACTCCAAAGTATATCATATCTCTTGTATTTGCCAGTGACCTTTTTAGTGCATATGACTGTTCTGCAATGCTACTTATATTCTTGTCATAGTTATTTCCTTGTCTTCTCATAATCTGGCACCTCGCCAAAGGCTCTTGTGAGAATGATGTCTTGTCTGTAGCATTTTTTTATACGTTTTCTAATTTGCTTACATGCATGGTAAAACTGTTGTGGATAATATGTATGTCATACGTGAAATGCGCTACATTTTCTAACTCAGTTTCGTCTTTCGTGTTTGCAGAATACATATTTTAGAAATATCCCTATGACAGGTATTTAACCAAGTGCATTCTTGAGATGGAATTGACCTGTAACGGACGCTGTAACTCACTGTCCTGTGTCCGTATTTCGTCTGCATTACCAGATTTTATGCTGTGCGCAAACACATCAATGGTCAGATAAGACAATATACTACTAGAATACAAACGCACAAATTAAAAAATAACAGGACAAACGTATTTAAAATTATAAATAGCTTAAGATTTTCAAAGACGAGGTTAAAATTTATACTGTATGTTTTGTTAGTTTAATTTCCAATCATCAAATTAAAATTAAATTACTACTGTTGGGGAGAGCTACGCCTTTTGGTGTTAGAATTATTAATATCTTGACATTATTTATGAAAGTAAGGAATTTGTAAACCTACTAAGGTTGTAAATGTAGACATAATATTCATAATAACCAATCTTTCTCCTGACGTTGAGAAGAATTTAATTAGGAGACTGGTTCAAGTCTACATGTATATATACATGTATATGGAAAGCGGCAAGATGCCGGTGCTAATTCTTGTGTCAGGCTATCCCAAGCAGAAACCTAGCAGTCTCTTCATTACTGTTCGCCAAGATCTCTCACATGTTGTCTTCATTTGTGGTTTTGCCTCCGACGGGGTCAAAGACTCGTGTCGTGCAAGTCTGGAATGCATGAATGAGGAACTACGGATCTGATATTCCAGAACTCCAACACCATCGAAGCGTGTAATTTTGGTCGTGAGTTGTATGCTACAAATACATGTAAACGCATGGTTGAAAAAGACTCGTTGACATGTGATACAAAAATAATATTAATCTTTTATGTGGAAAGGATAAGGTCCAAAGTTTCAAGAAGTGTACACTAAAAACAAAATCTATATGTTTAATCTATAATCTGCCTAAACTATTCTTTTTACGAGCCAAGGCTGCTTAGGCTGGGAAGATGTATAAAAACTTCAAGTCAAGGATAGTCAGTTATTAACTGCAGAAGAGAAACAGATATCAGATCATAAAATAAAATAAAACCTTAAAAATAGGAATAAAGAGAGAAATATGTCCAGAGACTAGTGTGTTCATTAAGCATTAATTGACCGAACTGCGAATCCTGGTAGAAAGCTGTAACATGTCGTCAGAGAAATGCGATCTCATGGCGCAGTTAGTGTTAGAAAAGAACTATGCTTAATTGTCGTTAAAGCTTTTTAGTTACAATTTGCGAACTTTCATGTTTCATCAGCAAAAGTAATGCCATTTTGTATCTTAATAGTATGTGGCCACATCACAAGATGATTTTAACACACGCTTATTCTCAATCGGCAGAATTTATTTAAAGTTTTATATTAATTTTCTTTGTTGTAAAGACGGAATTGATTAATCATTTGTAAACTGTGATCTCAGAGACAGTCAAATAATGGCGCTCATAGAGAAGTTTGAATCTATTGACTGGTATCGTCTAACAGAGATTACTGTTTGCTTTGAATATCTGTAGTAATTATGACCAAGCTCAGATGATGAACATACAATCACTGTTGTGATGGAAGCGTCGTCACCGTCGTCGTGTTTTACCTTAATCTGGAATTATACTTTCTTTCCAGAAGCGTCAGTTCATCATCATTACCTCGACTAATCCTCGAAAGCGGAGGAATACAAACGGAAAGAGTTATCCCTATAGGAATTCATAAAGAGCTGAACATAGATGATTATTATTGACTAATATAATTGTTGTTGTTGACAGGGAAGGATGCCGACCCAGCGTCACGTGATTAAAGACAACAGTGACGGTACTGTCAACGTCGTATGTCAACCACAGTCCGAGGGCAAACATGAGGTGCAGTGGATGCACAACGGGGAAGCGGTGGAAGGTAGGGGAGTGAGGGGAGATGAAAAACAAAGTATAGATACATGTTTTAAGAGAGAAAGAGAGAGAGAGTATGGGGGTATGTTTCTTACTTTGAGGCATAAAGAGCTGTGTAGGAGGTTCCAGCTTTTCCCTTTCTACATGCCAAAAGTTTATCAAGTATTAATTATTATTATTATTTTACCTGTGATTGTGTTTAGTGGTGAATGTGGATGAATGGTGTGGGAGTGGGAGTCTCGGACAAGCCCGAGTGCAATGTGTTTGAAACTCACCGACACCGAGAAACAACAGATGTGATACATACATTTCCTTTTCAAACCTAACAAATATGGCAGTTGATCTAACCCAAAATCATAAAATCTAAACTCAAGCAATGCGCCATGTTTGTACCTCCTCTACATACCTCCTTCCCTCGTGTGAGCAGGTAAATGAGTTGTGACATGCAGTGCTCGAGGAATGCACATTAACGATGTGTGCACATCCAGCTACATGGCATATGCGTGGACGTTAATCAATGAGGATAGCTACATGTACATATTGACGGTCGGCTCATTACATTTGCTCAAACCTTTTTAAAAACATCATTCAGATTTAACTCTCAAGACAACGAAGGTCAGTATGCAGTCTATTTTGTTTCTTCCCGGATGGACGGTTTATTATCCGTCTGTCCGTCTATATCTCTGTACACGTTTGCCTCTTTGTCTCAGTGAATATCAGACTATTCGCCGTCTACCTACACACTTAGCATGACCATTAACGCAGCTAATTGAGTCCATCCTTTTTATATGTGTATGTTACACCCAATTTGTTGAACTGTGTATCCCACGAATTTGCCAAATTCCTGCAGTGTTGAGTCCACTCACTGGTTCCAGGACATATCGGTTACACAGCTCGTGGCGTGAACATTACAAGAAATGGTCAGTGTTAGGGAATGAAAATTAGATATTTCTTCACAGATGTTTCATATCTTTCTTAGGTCATGTCCAACTGAAAGCATTGGGATGATCACTATGTGTATTTTACTTATCCGATGGCATTTACTCACTTAATTGATTGAAGGACCTTGCAAATCATTTTCGTTATCCGGACTTTCTACTTAAGCGATTTTACTTATCCGTGTCAAAATAACGATAAATGAGAAAGAAACGCGCCTGGACCACAGAAACTCGTTTGCATATCCTGATGTGTTACTTATCCGGATTTTACTTATGCGTATTTCACTGTATGTGTGTGTACATCCCGTTTTGTCGTGGCAGACAATGTAAGACTGTGCACCCACCTGTACAACATTCCTAGTCTGGTTTGTAGACATTATGTTCAGTTACGACAAGGCTAAAAGATGTGCCTTTCCACACATTCTTTTTGCTGTAAATCTAATTTAAATAACGTCCATCATCTGTTTGACATTTATCACTTGTCTCAAGTTTCAAGCTCAGAGGACTATCACTTGTCTCAAGTTTCAAGCTCAGAGGACTATCACTTGTCTCAAGTTTCAAGCTCAGAGGATTCAGAAACTAACAGACACCTAGCAGTGATTCGGTGCACCAAGCACGCTTTCTGGAAACTGAGTTGTCGCTGTACAATAGGGCCGTAGTTACCAAATGATTGTCATACAAGGCTAGTAAAATTGGAATCTATTGCCTTCACTTTTCCTTTTAAAACTATGCATCACTTTGCATATGGCTGAAAGATTGCCAGTACAATGCCAAACATCAACAGATGCGAAAACAGCCCAGTATTGACTGTCCGAATTCGAAGGTCGCTTCAATCTAACTTTATCATAATAAAACAGCCAGGTAGAACACTGCTGTTGTTGCGTAGGTCGGGGAAGATTCGGATCGTCAACTAACCTTAAAGGACAAACAGAGTTCTCAGGACTTCCCGTCGGCTCTGAGTCTCTCGATAATACGAGAGTATTCAATTCAAACTCATACAAAGTAAATGACAATTATTCTTTACGCATTTCACAATTATTACCAAAGTAGATGCATTAAAAACTCTGAAATGATCTTAATAAGACATATCAAGATATCAAAATAAGCGGTGACATCTAGACCAATTGACGCTGGTAATTAGAATCAATTACATTTGCAAATTAAATTAAATATAACAATTAAAATTTCAAACAATGTCTCTTTGGCAAAAGTAGTAAATTGTGTTGTTCGTTATAGTCTAACTTATTTCTAACATTATATTTTAGAATACAAACCAATTTCCTGTAATGCATTGTCAATAATGCCAATTCTTCACTTTCACTTATTTGTCACAATTGGGTAATCCATGTGAACATTATAATTAATTTAAACTAATAAACTACACACACAAATATTGAAAATCCCGTCAACCTAAGAAGACAGACTAAGGTGAAATACAATTGCAGTACTGGGATAATTAGTTATTTGTTGTAGTCCAAAATATGTGATGTGATTACATCGTACTTTGCTTTACATGAACTTCCTATACCAGACGTAAAATAATGAAAGCTAATTCAGTGTACTTAGTGAATAATAATAATCCTGACCGCAATACATTTGGAATACAAATAGATAACAAACATCTACACATATAAACGTCTAAACATCACACAACAAGAAATAATAATTTCACAACCTCCAGATATTTAAATTATCAAATATCTAAAGTACTCGCTAAATAGAATTAACTAATAAGATTTGAATGTGAAAAGAACTTAATTAAAATACAGCAAACTGACGCAGAACAAGTTTAAAATAAAACTTTAGCGTGAAGAAGAAAATGGTTGCTTACCTAAAATGAGTTCTCAGGACTTACCGTTTATTTGGCTCTGAGTGATGTCTCCAGAGCCCGGGGCTGAATATATA
>JAUELE010242841.1:0-11280 GCA_031471655.1 Diodora aspera | reverse complement strand
AAGGACTGTCCACACAATGGTGATAGTTGGCGCGTGGAAGTGTTTGGGCAGGGGAAATGAATCTGTCTGCTTATTACTTTAGTACCAATCGCAAATATATATCGTCAACGTATCGTTATGTGGGAAATGTGAAACGTAACATGACAGATACTGGTTAACTTGTCTTCTTATATGACGTCGCTTAAACACATGTTGTTTCTTCTCGAGCAAAACCGTTATTTTAAATATATTGCAAAAAGTATATTTCATTACTGTAAACATCGACGGTGAGTAATTGATCGAAGTGCGCAAGTGCAGTAAACGTATATGAACATCTGTCTGCAACGTATTCGTGTCACTCTTTTGAACATTTTATAAAATTGTTGTACCAAAGCTTTATTGCCACGTTTCGCAAAGTGCTAAGGAATTTCTTCATTTGCAGCTGAATAATTCTGCTCAATGTGTTTTTGTTAAGGATGAAGCTGAAACATATACTTTTGTTTCCGCTTTTGTCAGTCAGAATACACGTACAAAGTAAATCAACTATTGTTTTTCAAACTGTCAGACAGGTTCAGATACTAAGATACACAGACCATGCAAACTGCGAGTTTAACGTTTTGTAAATTATTTTACGCAAACAGTTTTATTTGGAAGTTTGTCAATATTTAACCATCCGTAAATGAAATTTCCTTTTTTTCCAGCTACACCAAGACGTAAGTATATGGCTTACATTTCAACTGCTCCTGGCACAGTTATAGCGGCCTTAATGTATAAAGGGCATCAGCAAATATCAACATATGCATAATGGAATGTTTGTTGCTTAGTTTTGCGGTAAAGATTAAATGCACAGACCACCGACTCCCGGAATGTCAAAAGATGCCGCTTCTTCTTGTTTAAGTGATAAAAAGATACTTGTGATTATAAGTAATGGAAAGATGGCTACTTTCTGAACAGTTTATATGTTCCAGTCAATCTGTCAAACTCGTCATATCGCAAAATACCTACTCATTTAATCAAATGCTGTCGGTCATCTGCACCATAAAGTATTCATATCAGGGGGGGGGGGGGCGGTCACGATGGCATGAACAGATGTCTGGCTCCGGAAATGAAATCTGAGTTAGCTGGTTTATGTTTAAGTGATAAGAACACTTATTATTATATACTCATGGTAATAATGGCTGTTACCAAAAACGTATTTTGGGACATAAAAGATAAGAAATATTTCTATCCTTCAAAAATGTTTCAATATATTTGGGGGTAACAACCATTATTACCGTTAGTATATATGTAATGGAAGCATGACTACTTTCTGAACGGTATTATTATATATTATACACACCTTCAGATCTGTCATTTTGCATGATTAACTGAAGGGTACAACCCAAACAGACATATTAACCTAAAGTTCTGCCTTGTTTTATCGTTTTCGTGTGTTTAGCTTTCTATAGTTTTGTAACATAATAGATGATCATGAATTTTCAATGAACATATCACAAGTAGTAAGATGACATGTGTCAATATTATTTTCTAATTACCCGTTTGTGCGTGTTATTAATTATGCAAAGAGTCATTAATAGTTTTATGTGCATTTTTGTCTCAGCGACAGTTTGCTCCATCGATGAAAAGGCTGACATTGTTTTTATACTGGACGCGTCTGGGAGTGAGACGGCCGCTCACTTTAAAAAACAGCTGGACTTCTTCTCCAATTTTGTCAACGATTTCAAAGTAGGTCCCCAAAACGTGCAGTTTGGGGCTATCAAGTTTGAGGCGCATGCAAACATTGAATTCCACTTGAACAGTCACCCAACAAAGAGTGCTTTGCTCAAGGCCATCAACGGCATTGTGTACACTAACGGACCTTCCACGCAGACAAACTTGGCATTAGACCTTGCTCGGACGAGTTCATTTACTGCAGCACACGGCGCCCGTCCGGGAGTTAGGAAGTTTGCTATTGTAGTAACAGATGGTAATTCCAACACAAGGACTTTAACTGCACAAGCGGCCACGAAACTGAAGAATGCTGGAGTTGAAATAATCGCCATTGGCGTTGGTTCTGGTATAAATCAGGCTGAACTGACAGCAATAGCCACAGACAGTTCCCACGTTTTCAGTGCCCAGACTTTCAGCGCTCTACAGACAATTCATAGACAAGTACAGAAGAAGACATGTGGAGGTAAGGGCGCCTTTTTACACAGGTATCCTTGAACGTTATTCCTGGACATCCATTAAAACTGATTCAGTTGCAAGCGGACGAAACCACCGGTGCATGTTGACTGGAAAGATAAGAACATAACACATAAAATGTTATCTGTATTTGTCTGATATACGTAGATAGATCGATCATCTTTATTTTCATTTTTTGAAGATTGTTCTAAGCAAATATTGTGCACTGTTTACTGTGATTGATTTATCAGCCAGTGGTTACATGAACACTGTGGCTTTACGGTAGCATCAATTAAGAAGACATATTTACAGCGTACAATGAAATCCACTGAAAGAAACATCATATCCTTTCACACATTGTGTGGTATGGTTGTAACATATTGATTTTGCCACCAAGTAATACAGATAGAGTGGTATCATCATCTTCTGTCCAAATTCTAGCAATCATAGTCACATCAACCAAATCTGTAAAGTTTTCGAACAATAAATCAATGTTTTGCCACAAAATAGAAACGGATTCTTAAGAACATAGTGAGCAACAAAGCCGCATATACATTCATTCATACATTACGCGTGTCCAAGTTAATCAAATCATAGCGAATCCCAAACAATCTCTGTTCGGATTTCATAGGTAACTTATTCGGGTTACATTCAAATTCACGTCGCTAAAACTCGGGGATTTCCGTAACTACATGACTCCGCCGTAATAAATAATCCCTCAATGCGCTTTCAAATGCAATCTTGCGAGGGGAGCAACTATGATCGAGCGGGAAAAATGGCCGACCAGATAACTTTGTCTGCTAAAAGACAAGCAAAACTGTTTTCTTTTTTCATATTTAAAAAAAGTACATATAAATTTGCTCCACTTCCGTCATGAAAATGTCCCACACAAACTTGAAATGACCCACATTGTTTTCAGCTGATGGGCCCAAGGACCGATCTAAATTGAATTTTAATCAAGCACTGGATCTCAGGAGTGGTTTGCCCCAGATCTCGAAGCTCTATAGTTTCTACTTCGCCAGCCGAGGCCCCAAGTCCATCGCTAGCTTCTTGGAGGGTTGTCCGCACCTTCGAGGGAAGCTGTCCAGTCTATAAATCCTAAATCCTCTTGGATGGCCTGGTGCCCCCCCCCCCCCCCTCCAACTTGATTAGCTATGGAGTAAAGAGAAAGGGGTTGTTTGGTACGAGACGCTTATTATATTGAGGCCAGGAAAGGCTTTCAACCGTGGGTGCCCACCCTGTCAATCTCAAATTTTGTATAATCACAGCCCAGGGATAGCCTTAGTCCTTTTTCTGCCAGGGCATTTTGATAGTCATTTACCGATCGCTGGATGAGCTCTAGTTGTAATGACAGTAGAGCTGTTCATAGGTATCACCCCTGGTCTCTGGAGGCAGCTTTTCTGCAGGCTATGGATCAAGTTCCTCTCTATTAAGTCTGCCATGTCAATCATACTATTAAAGGTTGAACACATGTTGAAATAAGAATGACTTCGAGCAATTTTGGACATAGATTGAACCTCTATAGGCACCTCCGTGAACCCTTTGCGGTCAAAGGAGTGCCTCAGAACCAGCAATTGACCAAAACCAGCAGCTGCTAGTCAGGTTCCCTAATCTGGAGGAACATGACTTAATCGGTCAAGGGGAACATACCTGGCTTTCACGATAGTACTAATCACGAGGTTGATAGATGCCAACAGAACCATAGTCCAGAGACTTGCCCGGCCATCGCTAAGAAGACAACTATCAGGGTCAGCACGAATGAGGTCATGTCGTTCGACGACTCAGATGTTTACCACTGCTATGGAGACCTCTGGAAAAGGAATCAAAAGAAACAAAATGTGCATTATCAGGGCATTGGCGCCACTGCCAATAAGAACGCCACAAAGATACGTGTCTAGGCAGAAGAGGATGAAAATATTGCAGCCGACAAGGGCATTTTAGAAGGCTTGGCAATCGCTTTGCTATTCTTCTAGACTTTTAGCTTCCGGAGAGTCACATGCCATTCTACCGGAGTGGGCTTCATGGTCGGCTTGAATAAGAGCTGACCTTCAACGACTATAGACGGGTCTTACTCGCAGCAGGTGAAGGAGATGGTGAACTTGCAAGATACCTCATCCGCTGCATCTTGCTAGAGTCAATCTGAAAAGGTCAATCTGGTGCTACTGCGCATGTCTGATCAAGATAAACAAGTACGACACTCTATGGAATTTAAACATCAATTTCTTTGCTCGCAGCATGAAGGGCATTCTCATGCTGTTTGAAGAACCAAATACATGTAATGCTTTCACAAGGGACACAGGGGCCGTCTACAACCCCAAAATAACAAAGGTGGAGATTGAGGGAGTCCCGAACCAGCCCTATTCACAGGGGTTCCGAGCATACGAGCAATGAGGTGAGGCAAGGAAGGTCCTTGCAGCTTCGCCCACCAGCAGGCGAGAACCCAATGTGGCAATAGCCTTGGCCAATGTGTGATCGGGGCAATTCCCGGCCAGCAAGCATTACCTGTGGTTAGACCTCAGGTCAACCTGTGATGAACAACTCCATGGCTCAGGGCGGCGCTTGGATAATGCCAGCTAGGGTACTGTAATCAGATCACAAAAACTGCACGAATGGATATGGACAATATCGAGGTCATTTACAGGCATAAGCAGCAGATGAAACATCAGGAGAATGGGGCCGGGAACGTTGCAAACCTCGTCCCAGATGATGACGCGGGGGGTGTACTTTTGATCTATCAGCTCAGCTTGTTCTTTCAGTCAGTCATGTGGCATCTCGCCGGCGATGGGCGGCGGCTGGTCCTGGTTACCCAGCGTCCATTCAGTCTGGCCGTTCCACCGGAAGACGCTATGGTTGTTTTGGGCGTTAACCCCTCTGGCCCGCATCTTTTTGGCTAAGCGATGGATCGGGGTGAATACAACGGGGTCTCTCACTCGAAAGAGCTTGATCGCTCTTGTGGTTTTGCCACTGCCCCCACCACTGTTCAGGTAGCTTAACCCATGCCTCGTCAGCGGGTCGTCGTAGTGCGGCATAGTACTATGCGGTATTGACCCCCTTGAGCTTGTGCAGTGGCGTTTTCTGGAGGTATATGGAGTCGGTGACAACATGGACAGCCTCCTCGGAGTCAAATCTTGGCAGCATGGAGAGTATGGAAGTTGATGCGGGCATAGGCCAGCATGCTTGCCCGCAGATGGTTGTACTGAGGCTGGGAGCAGTCCTAGTATGTGAGGATGTGGCCCAGAAGACACCTGTGAGGCGCACCAACCAGGGTGCCGTTTAGGTTTTAAGGAAGTCGAGTTCTCCCTGGTCTGTATCTAGCCTTCTGATCAAGTGTTTGCCATCAGCCTTGCTGCCCTGGGTGAATTTCCCTGGCTAGGAACTCGTCGCCCAAGAAATGACAGGCCCTCTGGAGTCTCTCTTGGGCCTCCTGCGTCCTATACGTGCAGCCGTCCTGGAACACAAAACTGCCTTTCTTCAGACCTTACCCCAGCAATCAGACTGCTGTGGACCCACCCTCCATGGCCTGGCGGATTGCTTCCCAAACATCACCTTCATAGAAGTGGACCTCCATGGACAGTGGGAAGTGCAGGTCTTTGGACCGGGCATGGCCGTTGTGGTAAATTAGCTCCATTGGTTTCCACCAACTGGCTTGATACTTTCCCCTAATAAATATACATGTAGTTTCTCAAACTATGTCCCGTAGAATGATTGAGGATCTGCTCCAAGTCGGCAACATCAGTGACGGTAGTCCCCGTTTTGTCAACATTCTCCTCCCATTCCTGTATATTCCGGCGTCTTCAAAGTGCTCTACCACTCTATGCGTGACACAGTTGAAGTCGCCGTCATGCATAGGGGCTAGGTTGGCGGGGTCTGGGTCTCTGAGATGATAGAGGCCATACAGGACTGCCGTAACTGGGCAGGCGTTCTGATAGTAGACTTTGTCAATGCCCATCATTAAGCTAGGCGTGGTGTTTCGAGTGATCTCCAGCACACCCTGCCCCTTCTTCCTCTCAGCTCGGACTGGGTCGAATTTGTCCTCGACGACCCAATCATCTTCATTTTGCTCTTGCAAGTGCTTGATTTTCAGGACGAACTCGCCCTCTGGAAGGATTGTGAGGAGCTGAACTGCCCCCTTGTCTTTCAAACGGACATCCAGGGCCAGCCGGCCAGCCCTCGCTTCGATACCGTCGGCAATATCAACATCACCGATGTCGAGCGGGTCCTCTGCTTCTACTGCAGGGCTCGTCGGCTGAGGGATACTTACTGAGGGTGGGGTCTGGGTATCCAGGTCGATAACGTTTTCCCTGTCCAAATCTGGAATTTCTGCAAGAATCTCGCCGATCCAATCGTCCATAGTAGCCATGCTCAATGAGCATACCTATGTCATAGGCATACCTATGTCAAGACAACTCTTCAAATATAAATCACAAAGGGTATATAACTGTAAGGCGATTGAATTCGTCTCTCAACGCACACTATTTGGTGTAAACGATATGCCGATAGTAAGCAACCGATCCACAGGGTTTACACAGGGCCAGGCCTGTTTTAACACCCACTCCACAACCCCGGCAAATATTAGTCCCCCACCATTACGCAGACGCGCGAGATGGACCTTGCAAAACCCACCCAAACAACTAAGTCCGCCATAACTCTGTGGAGCCTAGAACGAGCCACTGGTAATTGTGTTTACCCTTCATTGTACCTTCGTATACCCCAAACAACAGGTATATCTAAATAGAGAGCCCGGGCCGGCGAGGGTGAATAGGGGCCGTCCCTAGGGCTCTGTGAGAAGGAAGAGGGGAAGCCCACCAGTCCAACTATATACATTCACCAACCCCGGCAAAAATAAATCCCCCATCATGTTGCCATATGTGTATAAGAAAAGGGGCTGGGAGCCTCTTTGGCCTAAACGAGTTGGTATGCAGACCCTCCCCCTCCCGGTGATATATTGATTTACAAGGTAACAGGCCATTTTCTAAATAATCATTGATATAATACACTGCTAACAGACACAGCATATTATGTATTTGTGATTTTCTGTTATTGGCTTCACATTTAAAGTAACATTGTCTCACATTTAAACCGGTTACATCTTCAAATAAACATGCGTTTGTACACTACTGACAGCTCTGAAACAACAATGCCTTCTCATCGATATAAGGCTGCACTGAAATCATTCCCATACTCTCCTTAACAACAGGGCACGCTGTCATTTTTGGGAGAACCTGTACCTTTTTACAAAAATAACGTTGCAGAATGTCTAACATTTTACATTCTCTTGAAGTCAGACTACTCCATACATCACAACCCAAATGAGCACACAGTGAAATGCCTCTTTCCCCAATGCGAGATGCAACAATTGGATTTAACCCAACGTACATCAGTCCAAAGTAATGATTGGTATAGATGAGCATTTTTATTGTTTTTACAAGTTATTTTTAATTCTCCCTGGTGAGATTTATATATGTATGTATTGAAGCTCGGTGTGGTGCTTCAGTTTTCTGTTTTATACATTTGTCCATGTGTATGCTGTGTTTAATGGTTAATACAAAATACGTTCACTTTTGTTTATACTTGCAGAAACAACCACCCCCCGTGAGTATAACCACTTATTACTCAACAGTTCTAAAAGATAAAGTGGTATATCAAGCCATGATCTGTCTGCTGTGATTCCTTGTACGTTTAATCAAAAAAATGCATTGATGGATCACCATTTCTCTGAAAACCGGATGATTTTGGACCATGTGCTTGTGATAAGGATCTCGTTGAGGTGCTTCAGTTTTCGTTTTCACTCATTCACCTACATGTATTTGTATGTCATGGTTTACGTATAATACAAAATACCTTCACTTTGTTGATAATAGCAGCAACAACAACGACCAGAATAACAGGTCATAACTCAAGTTTACGAAACAGCACTAAATACATTGACAGGGCAACGGAATCGGTTTACGAGTCCGCTTTTTATCGGTAGAACATATTGCTATTGTGGATTTGAACAGTCAGACGAGTTTATATCAGGCAAATTGATAATTCCGAAGTTATAGCACTTTAACTTTAACCCAAGAACGTTTTGTTAATTACTCCCGCAGTCGACTAATGACGTCAGTCCTAGTACTATCTGGGATTGTGTAGTCATGGTATCCTCCCGAAACTCATATTGAAACGTTTATTACATAACAGGGGTCTACGTTTTAATGAAATGGAACGTTCCACAAAGAGCAGTTTTGATTTAATAAAATATGGTGTTTGCTTTAATACAAGTACGTTTGTTATGATCATTGTTTTTGAAGTTTTTTGTGACAACATCTGAGAAGTTTTGTTGTGTCACTTCAATCAGTAGTTCAGGTTGTGGGGACAAAGTTTCCTGAAGTGCGAATTGGCTGGTACAAAAGGTGTCAAAACAAACAAAGCTGGTGTGAAATACAATCATCACTGTCTTGTCGTCAGAAAAACCGAATTAACTTTGTGAGGGAGATGATGTCAAAAACGTTTGTTTGAAACTATCTTTAATTTTCACTTCACTTTTTATTATCATATATGTGATTCCTGTCCTTTGATCTAGTTTCTGTAATGACAATATGTGTTGAAGAAAGTTTTATCACAAATGTTTTATATATCTTTTTGTTTTGTGTTCGCTGACCATTAGTTCTCTACAAAATAATGCAAAGCAAACAAACTGTACATGTTATTAGAATCAACTCTATCCCCATTATTACTTGACAAATACAATATCCAATCATTAAAATACAAGTTACAGAGCATATACTTAAAGTCCTATCTCCATGTTCAGGAATTAAATATAATCACTGAGTTAATTAGGCTTTATAGATAATCCCTGAAATGTTCAGGCATTATACGTAATCCCCGATCATACAAATTAACTCGAGCATGCGCATAGATACTTTATGAGCATAAATAATTAGGACAAGCGATGACAACAGTACATTGAACTGGCCTTACTGTGCGCTAACGCATTTGCATCTGTCATAACGTTATTACTGTCATCGGTATTATGTCTGTGTGTTTAATTACAAACTTACAATTTTAACCTTTCTCTACCATGATGTAATCTATTTTTCTCTATGACTCAAATCTCGTTTTATTTATGTTTTCAGCACCAACTACTAGTAAGTGCATTTTTATTAGTAGTAGCACATGTAGTATCAATCGCAAACAGCTATAGCAAATCTATCATCATGTCGAACATGTGAAAAATAACGTACCTGATAATGCTTTAAATGTCTTTTAACATATCAATGGTGTTTCTGCTCTTGAATGAATTTTAAAAGTAATTTTCGTTATTGTAAACAGCATCGATGAGTTATCAATCATAGTACGCAACCACGGACGATTTATGTAAACACTGGCCTTGAATGCAGGCCTTGTCACTACTTTACAATTTACAGCAATTATCTTTACTGAAGTTTCACTGACATGTTTCTTAATGTGCGAAGGGTTTTCTTCATTAATAATTGAATGGCTCTTCTTCTTGTCGTTTTGGCTTGGCTTAAAATTGCAAAATATAGACTGATGGAAAGAAATTAAGAAATTGTTAGTTGGAAACGTTGTTAACTAAATATCCTTTCAAGTGGTCCGCGTCCATGTCAAGGGGTCATCCGAGGAATGAAAGACACACCAGGTACTGACAGTTCATGCGTTTCATGACTGATTATAAATGTGCTAGATCTAGTTAAAACATTTTATTCAATTTGTATATGACATGGCTAGATCGGAAATTGCCTTCCAATGACCATTGTTCCCTTACTTGTTTCCATCAGTATATTTTCGTTTTCGCTTTTTGTCAACCAGAATTACAAGTGGATCAGCTATTTCCTTTCAAAAGGTGAAGTAGGTTTAAATATAGCTATTCACAAAGCATTCAAAACGTTCATCGTGACAATATATCAATACATTTTCAACACGAAGATGTATTTGACATCATGACATTATTAAATCCTCCGTACCCACAGTTAACTGACTATGAAATTACTCTTTTTTCAGCTACACCAACGCGTAAGTATATGGCTTACATTTCACCTTTTCCTGGACAGATTACATCGGCATTAATATCAACAGATATATAATAATGGAATGTTTATGTCGTTTAGTTTTGCGGTTAAATGAACAGACCAGTGGAAAAAGATTCTGCTGAAGTGACAAAGACACTTGTGATTGTGTATAACGATTATGTGTATATTCTGAACGGTATAATATGTTACAGAAACTTACAGTCAACCTATCAAACTAGCTATATGATCAAATGATTTGTCGTTTGATCAAATGTCCAATGTTGTCGGTCATTTTGTCAGATGCCTGGATTTTCTTATCATCTGAGCAAATACTAAAATTGAGGTCAATCATTGGACAGATTGCCTAAGCTTCATTTAAATAACTCTGATTGCTTTGACAAATCAATTATGTTACTCAGGAATACAGATAACCCGCGTATTTGCGTAAATACGCAATAACATTTTGCAAATATCGTTTATTTTAATAGAATTGCGTAAAGAAATGCAAACAAAAAATGCTTTACGCAACTGTTTCATTATGCTAAGCGTAGAACTCTACAATCTCGTGGCAGATATTGTGACTGGTGTGGCGCCAAAATCAGATACTGATATTACCAGTTTAAAATCTGTATTAGGTATGTTTGAGTTTGGTGCTTGTAGTTGTGTTGAAATATTTCAACTAATATAAAAAACACAGACTTCACTATGATTTCTCGGATCAGATCAACAAGTTTATTATGTTGTTACTGTTAACACATACATACGCTTCACGAAGCGAAGCTATCACTAAATCAGGCCTACCAAAGAAACGGAATACAAGTAAGCAAAACGGAATGAATGCTCGCATTTGGAATAAACGTTGGCTATGTTGGACAAACATCGTCGATATGGGAATAATCTCCCCGCTATAGGAGAGTAAGTCATCCGAAGCGGTGAGCTAATCCTCCTCGTTACGTAATTTCCGTGGATTCCTGAATCTAATATTGCGAGTGGGCCTCGTTTGGATCTACACAAAGCGAGGACGTATGGCTGCCAGTGCCGAGAATTTCTTTTACAGTCCGTTTGATTCCATTTGAGACCGATGAATTGCTCGCTAACTCAAAATCTAATAATTGCAACAAAACCAAAT
>JAUELE010242830.1:0-11280 GCA_031471655.1 Diodora aspera | reverse complement strand
CTTATTAAAGGGATATCATTTTAAACAGGGCATTCTAGTATAATCACAGTCACAGGGACTTGATGAAAGTCTACTTTTGGCCTTATGTTTGATGTTTTGTTTTGTATTTGTTGGTTGGAGAAACCCACAAAATTAGCCCTAACCCTTGTCTATGCCCGAAGAAGATTGTATATATACGTTCGTGACCCTAAACTCTATTCTTTAAAGTAGATTTAATGTTTGTGGCCGTTTTGGTGTCGTACCGTTTTTAAAATCGTTGGAATGTTTCGGTATGTGAATTAAAAAATCTACTCCAGAGCCAAAAATGGATTTAGTAAAAATTGACGGGCATGTAAAGTGACAAATATGTTATGTGTATTAATCGCGATTTCTGCATATTTTAGTGTATATTTATCATTCCCAATGTTGTTAGGAAAGCAAACTTTAAATTTGACCACGTATCTAACTTTAAAAGACGCTGTAGTGAGTGAAATGGTGTGTAAGGTCGCCATGGGCAACATTTCAGTCATAGCCCGATGGAAAATGACGCTCTAAAATAACTGGCCTCTTTATAAATGCTCAGGTGAGTCTGTCTCAACCTGTTCACCTTGGAGACACCCTTGAAATAGTTTCCATGTCTGGAAAGGGTGATATCTATACATGTAACTATCTCTCACGTAATCACTAGCGACCTCTCTCAGATCCCAAGCATAAAGCGGGGTCTACGTGCGCCACAATTTTAAATGCTGACATCACCAAAACAAATAACACCTTTTACAGCACAACCCATGATTTAAGATTTACGATCATAGTGGCTAGTCGGTAGCAGTGCGCAACTATTTTTGCTGGGGATTATTAATAACTTTACAGTTTTCATTTTCTTTTCTATTGCGACAACTATGGCCACCAACAACTTAAGATGTAGACTGGTAATAAACATAGAGAAGCCAGTAGAATAAATTTGAAAGAAATTTAAATTCAGTCACATCTTCCGTGGATGATATTTCAAACAGCAAACACGAAATTTCAGTTACGTTTATTATAAAGTAGCAGTGCAGTACACAACAGTCATGAGAAATAACGAGAATCAGTACGTGGTGCAGACAAACAATTCTGAATATAAGTGTAGAACAACAGAAATGGTTATGTATTGTATAACAAACACCAAGGTGTAGACTCAAGTATACCTACTCCATACTGTTGTAGAAAGTGTGTCAGAAAGTACACATATGAACTGTGACTGACAAACTAAACTAGTACGATAACACTGAATTGATTTATGCCAATTGTCTACGACGACTTTAGTCAATGTGGAAATTTTAATCGTTTTATGTCGAAGCAACCTGTTGTCTCTATTTTCTTCAATTAATTTTATGGTTACTCTGTTTTAAGCTTCAGTATTCACTGTTGGTACGGTTTCTTTCAATGCAAAAGAAGAAGAAAAATAACAACATTGTAAAATTATGTTCCATTGGTGTAAGCAACTTTTCGCGCTCACTTCAGTGTTTTGTCAGATGTTATTAAAATAGGTTCCGAGGAGTCCCATGTCCTAAACGCGGAGACGACAGTGCATTTGGTAACTGTGCAACGTCATTAACTTCATAGTGAATGGTTTTATTGTACATTGAAATCGGTATGACTGCTGTAAATAACCAGCATAACAGAGCAAACGATCATTCCACAATTCTGATCGCAGAGACCAACTGTAGTACTTCATAGACACTGCCATCCACATATTCTAGCATTCACTGTGCCCTGAACGGAATGATTTGCAAAACATTGATTACTGACCAAACACCACCTGGGACGAAAAGATCATTAAATTCCAAGAGGTTAATTGAAATGTTGTCCCATCATCAATGAAATATATCCGTATCTGGCATTGACTATACTACGTCCAGCGCGGACAAAAGCTAAAATTTAATGTTTCATCCTACAGCAACATAGTTTGATCATATGAACATAATCTGTAATATATAGGCGTAGAAATGGAAAAGTGAATATTAAGTGAAAACGAAAACCACATGCCAATATAATGGTAAGCGTACTCTGCTTTGCTCGGCTACTGAGAAGCCTTGGTGCTGTGTTTTGCCAAGGGCTGCATGAACCGTTTTGCTGCCATCACAGTCGTCACGATGGTGCTCATTCGAGTTTCCACGCTTTCGGACGGATCCGAGAGTTTTCGCCTGATTTCGTTCAGCTGGTCTTGAAAGTCCTTGTCTTTGGCAGCTCGTTCCGCTTTCATTTTCTTCATCTCATCTGCATGTTCGGTCATACCGTCTTCAAGTTTCTTTATCTTCGCTGACTGGACTTGGATGGTCTGCTGTAGCTCCTTGTTGTGGCTCAAAACATTTTTTATGATCTCGTGGAGTTTCTCATTGGCAGCCTTAAACTTCAGAAGCGGCTCTTCAAGATTGAGCTGATCTTCAATCGTCATCTTCTTCATATTCTGTTCTAGAACTGCCAGTGACTTGGCAACTTCTGCCGTCACTTCCAGCACCTGCTTTTCCTGCAATAATAGAAAATGTATTTATTTATTTATTTATTTGCCGCATTTAATTTCAACTTTCAAGAGATTTAAAGCCGAACATGCCCAGCTTCCTTTCGGTACATGTCGACACATTATTGAAACCACTTGACGTTTGTCCAAGCCGCCTACTTCACATCACACCTAGTATAAACTAATATACGACTTGGATCGCATAACAGAAGTACTAAGTAGGTTTGTAAGAACAGGAGTCCTCATGACGTTACGTACTTAAGCAGTAAGATCAATACAATATTTTGGATGTCTTATGATGTCCAGCTCTATGTCACTTTAATACACGAAGTTGTGCACTAAAGTTAAAGGGTTAAGTTTGGAATTGTTGACTGCTTATCCAACACCTGAAAGCTGTAAAATTGTTCAAGAGAGAAAAGGAAAAAAAGGAATTTTCTAAGAACGAATGTTCCCAACAGTGCATGAGGCAGGCCCAGCGGAGAACAGCGTCATAGAGTAAGGCTAAATTCCATTGCCTGGACTAGGGGTCATGAGCCCAAGACCATCACTGACTGCACCTACATCAGCACAACCCCAGGGGCGGGTCCAGGATTTTGGAAAGGAAGGGATCCAACTTGAAAGGGGGGAGGGGGTTCGAGGACTCTTTACTATACAATTTTCGGTACTTGATTTTCAAGGGGGGGAGCCCTTCTGGATCCGCCACTGCAACTCAACTGCACGAAAGGGGGAGAGGTTTTAAGTTATGACGAATTTATGCTTGAACATCACACCGAAAAACTCACAAATTGAAAAGGACATTTAATGGTTTTTGCATTATGTGTTGTACATTTATTCACGCAAAGAGGTCATGTAGGCTATGAAATCGGAATATAAGATTTCACTGTTGAATATACTTTCTTGCCATGTTATTTGGGAGGTACTTTTGTTTTCTTCACTACTATCATATAAATATTTCATGTGGCAAGAAGTGAAAGAACAAAAATAATATTGTACCATAATGGATACCGGCATGAACATTACTATGATCAAATATGGCTGAACTGATACTTACCAGGGACTCTTTATCCCGAACGTGTTGTTTGTACATTTTGGACTCGTGTTGACACTCTGTAAACCACAACACCTCTGCACGAATTCACTGTCTAAACTACCTTAGATATTGCAGGGAGAGGTGGGTAGAGACGTTACTGCGTCGTATCTTATGTGAACCTGCAGCTGGCAGTCGGCCAGTTTCAGAGTCTAGCCGAGCGACTCGAAAATCGTGCTGCATGCAAAGGTCTTCCTGTTTACAGATACTCATTTTGTGACCTGTCGTTGCGTTGAAGAGTTACCAATGAAAATCAAAACGTTAATGTCAAAGTTGAAGAAGAGATAACAATCTGATCAAAAACTAGTTAATAAAACTATTAATATATTCTATAACATATGGAAAGACATCCACTTGTTGCCTATTTCATTGTTAGAATTTTCTGTCAACGTTTTCCGTTCTGTTCTGATATTTTGGTGCCGACGGCCCTATGGCATATGATAGGCACGCTTTTGTGATATCTCAACAGCTAAGCGAAGCGCAGGGTGTTAAATTATCTAATTTACTATATATTCGTGCACAGTAATGGTTACTCGTAATTTATCAATATTTAGCAATTCTAAATCCATTGACAACGTTCCTAAAACATTGCTACATGGCAGTCAACAAACGTTCAGTATTCCTTTATGTGCTGGGAATGAACATGCTCGCATAACGAATCGGTTTGCCGGTTTGCCCTCCCATTCGTGTTGTTGGTGAAATATTTAGTTGAAGCACGATCAGCGTACAAGCCTTAAGTTCACTGGCATCTTGCGGATGATGAACAATTAACAAAAAATAATTTCATGGTGTGACATCCTGGTTAATAATAGATAACGACCCATCCAAGGCTAATTTGCAACTTTAATTCAAGCAATTCAGAATTCAGTATTCTTACATGTATGTATGCTTGAAGGTAAGCGAAATCAGAATTCAGTAATCTTATGCTTGAGCCGCTGGATGAGGAATTCACATATTTAATTCACTGAAAAACGTACCCAGTATCCTCATGTTTGGAACTGGACGAGAAAAACAGTAGGAAGTGTACCTCCAGAGAGATGATCTACGTTCAAAGAACAGACAGAACATGTAGTGCCTCCATTTAATATCTCAAGTATAGATCTAAATCTTCAAGCCACAAGGCGGAAACGCATTGCTGTAGGGATCGATTACTCATTCGACTTCTATATATACTGACGTTCAAAAGCAACGATACAAAACGATTCGTTCTCTTTTCCAATGTTGTGTCATTGTTCAACAATATATAACATGTGATATCTAATGTATTTTGGGCCGATGGCCTTTTACTGAAATAAACTGTCTGTCTGTCATTGTTCAACAAAAGTCACCGTTGTCGTTGATTGTCATTCGGCTTTGTCATACTAAAACAACGCTCTTACGCTTGAATACATATCCAGATAATTTAATTACTACCCCGCACACTATTGTTAAATCCAGATTGTTATTGCTGGAAAATACATTTGTATCTGGACGCCAATAATCATATGGGTACTTAAAACTTATGAATATAGGTGTCCATATTGTAGATGAATTTCTCGACGGCTCTCATAACTATCAGTTCTAGAGCCAAGCCCTAGCCTGTATTATCAGATCAGGAACATTGGTACCATCAGACAGTATATCACTGAGTGATAGTTGGGCTATTACGGGTGGGCTACGTAAACCTATGTTATGCGGGCTACCTCAGTGAAGCATCGCCGTATCCGGAGAGTGCAAACCAGTGCAGTTGACCTGCTCAAAAAGGCTGTATGATATCACACCAGGTCTGAAGACATTGTAAAGAGTGTATGTGAATTTTAAAAGCAAATACAAAATCCTGATGTACATGTAGAAACCACTGATTAGAATTGTTCCGTCATCTTTGGGGTGGCAAACCAAAACGGTGACACGCCAAACTTGGCGTAAACGGTAAAGGATTTTGGCGATAACAGTGAAAGCTTTTGGCGACAACGGTGACACTGAAAACTATGCATATGTATATGTATATGTATATGGGTCTTATAGAAGAGCTGGCGGAAACGGTGACACTTTTAAAATTACATGTTTTTGAAATCACCTGACACCGTTGTGGCGTGTCACAAGTTTCCTGGTTGCTTACCTTCCCAAAATGCAATGGGCAATCTATTTTTAGCGTTGGACGATCACGGATAATCCCCTTTCTTTATCGCCTCAATTAGTGTGAAATCTTTGCGTGAAAAAAATCGGAAAAATACCGCACTGTATTTTGTCACTAGCTAGATGAATAGAAGGACAAGCTCTGAACACAGATTGGCGTACCTGCACCTTTGATCATGATCGTTAATACAATTCTGTCATTTACATGCTCTCAATTCACAGGGAAGAACGTGCTCTCGGCCCCTCTTTGCATTGCTGGGGGCATTCAGTGCTGCATGTATAATTATGGAGGTTGTTTTCATGGGTAATTCTGTTTCTGGATCAGGTGAGACATTTTGTATTTGCCAGAAATTAGCTTCTTCTTGGTGTAAATGATTCTATACAACACGTTGCAAAGATGTAGCCATGTGTGATATCGAAATGACCTGAAATTAGCCCTTAGAGTCTTCTAAAGAATGATATATCCTTATATAACACGTACATGTATATCTCCAAATTGTCTTTTAGAATGAGCTGTTAAGCCTGTTTCATATCAATACATGTATTCTATATGCTGGTATAAGGGTATAACTGTACTGCTTTCAACGAATATATTTCGTGTTCAGTGAATATGTTGAAGTTATCAATCACTGCTGTATGTAAATTCTGTGTTCACATCAAAGATCTGAACGCATTGTTTACTATCTAATATTGTCGAGAAGTTACGTACAATCAACGGACACTCTATTCATACTTACACTTACACACGTGTCCTTTTTTGAAAGTCATCTGCTTCCAACCACATTCCTTGTGCTTGGTCAACGCAATACTGAAGAACTCACGTTATTTGCTATTTGTATTCATTTTTCATAGGTAAAAATGAAAAGACAGTTCATGCGAGATTTTCGATTATAACAGAGGAACACCAACATGTATGTGATCTATTCATTATAAAAGGCGTTCAACAGTGGGTGGTACAAGTCGTGCAAAGCTGCGTCATACACTGTAAAAATGGTGTTGAGATATTAAACGCATCTAAAACACGTTTAAGGCTAAACGTCTTTAGGTTTGGGTTTATATCCTAAACGCCACCCGGTTATTACATGTTTTGATCTAAACACGTTTAGTAATTAAACACAATTTATCACATGTTTACATTCCACTGAACAGGATGTAAATGCTAAAAACGTTTTAAATCCATACGTGTCCTACACCAGTTCATATTTGAAATTGTGCTGTGTTATGTTGTGTATGTTAATGAGAACACTTTTTTTTTAATTGAAATACTAACCTGAGTTTCTCTCACAGTAACACTAGCGGAGTTCGATGTCCATAGGGTCAGACCCCCTTAGATTACAAGTATAAGCAAAAGCAATTATTTTTGGACAGTTTGGAGATGGGCTGATGAATACCAGCTGCCTGGTAAATAAAGGGAATAACTTCATATATGTAAAACCCAAAACTATTGTAAAATTTCCAAGTTTTTAGATTATGTTTAGATAGCTTTATAGCTTTCTAGTTTTCAATTGCCAAAAAAAAATGATGAACTTCCCGGTTTCGAACTCCTGTGCCTGTGTCTCACAAAACTAAGACATTGTGAATTAACTGCCCTTGGCGTGAATTATCTGCCTTTGGCAGTTTCAAGACAAGTATGTGATATTTCATATGTTCTGTTTGCATGTTTTCCTCAGTGTTTGGACATTTAGCATCGGGCTAGATTAAAATAAAAGGTTCATTTTGTTGTAAGCTTTTGTTTTTGTTTGATAGCTTTAGCATACTACATAAAGTGTTGTGTGCAGAAGTTTCGTCTGTTGCAAATGTGAATAGTAACAGTCCCAGTCATTCTCAACTATACGTAGAGATCTTGCACCAAGAAGGTTACATTTTAGTTGAAACTACATGTACATCTCATCTACATAGCTACCCATTTTCATCAAGTCAGGGAAGCTTCCTCTTACAGACTTCACAGCTGTTTTATTCTCATTGAAGATTGTAGATGGCATTTATTTCATTTTGTTGATAAGACATTGATAAGTCATGTTAGATGCAAATTTCAGGTTTGTAGCTTATACCATGCATGGCTTTTCTAAAGCCATGTCAAAATACTACAAGGATTTTGAGCTGATGTGTCCAGTGAATTAAAAGTTATAGGGGAGTCTCAGGGCTTGCTTCCACGGAATTGTTTCTACTTAATAAAAGCTCTGAGACGCGTTGTTCCTGTATTGGTGGGTTCTAAATGAACTTTATAACAGGTAAATAATGCCAGATAATTACCAGTCTTCACTAGACTTTTAAAATGCGGATCGGGACGCCTCCACTAGGGTTTGAGATTAAATCGGAATGTTTGCGCTCAAAGATGCATTTAAAATTATATACTGAAACAATTTTAAAAATTGTATTTTTTTTATCTGTGCAATCTATTGATCTATATATTTTTCTCTTGACTCATGCAAACTATTTATTTTCTAGAAAATTTGTCTGCAAACTATTTATTTTAAGAATCCTCCAGCCCTTCCCCATAAAAACCAAATGGTCGCCCTCTAAGAAAAATTATTTGAACAACTACTGTCTTTAATTCGCAAATGAAATTAAAGGCCATGTAATGTCCTTTGCATTTGTATATGATAATAATAATAATACTTTATTGACCCAAGGGAAATTTGCTTCACATTTACAGGTCAGCAGTAATAAATAAGGAAT
The DNA here is from genome assembly GCA_031471655.1 of Diodora aspera. Taxonomy (NCBI): domain Eukaryota; kingdom Metazoa; phylum Mollusca; class Gastropoda; order Lepetellida; family Fissurellidae; genus Diodora; species Diodora aspera. The sequence continues at coordinate 2,920 of JAUELE010242830.1, read as the reverse complement.
AACCTACATACATATACTAACGTCCAAAAGAAAGTATCCAAAATGATTTCAATTATTTTCCCTTACGTCTTTATGCCATAGTTGATCAAAAGGATGCTTGGAGTTCGATGATTTTAAATTCATTGGCATCATCTCATTGATAAAGCGTTCACTTTTTGAAGGGATATCTCTTGTATATCCAAAGCATTTGTGAATTTATTCAGTAGTCTCTCAAAATCTTGGTATACTTTCTGTTGGACGTCAGTATATATGTTAGAATTACCTTTTCAGAAGAGCATCCCCAAGGTGGCTGATCAAAAATTGTCAAGCACTCATGCAGTTGTTCAAAAGGTATTTAATTAAGTCTTCAATTTATCGTCACAAAATCAATGACATTGATATAATCTAAATGCTCTTATTCAGTGTACATAAGATAAAAGTAGACAAAAGTAGGTATCAATAATGTTTATTTTCAGTTTAACAAGCGCAACATCTGTTAGTGTGAATATTTGTCTTTTTTCCAGACCAGTGTGGATGTGGGGGTACAGACAGACCAATGGTGTTGTGACTGTGGTCATCCCACAAAGCACAAATGTTTTGAGGCCCCGATCAGCAGATAAGCCGTGATGGGTCTTCGGAGAGAAATTCTTTTTTGTGAATATCATTTACCCCGTTTGTTAGGAAGCTTTGGCTGCCATGGTTTCTTCGTAAAGAAAGTTTTGTGGATACAGGTTACAACGCTTCTTTGGCTGTTTCTTGCAAAGAAAGTTTTGTGAATGGAATTTGCGAATTGTTCTTTGCAGAGAACGTTTCGTTAATATCATTTTCTTCGTAAAGAAAGTTTTGTGAATACGAATTACAAAGCTGTTTATTTTGTTTGTTTTGAAAGGTTTGTGAATAGCAGTTACGAAGTTTGTCAGGAATCTTTGGCTGGTTCTTCGTAAAGAACGTTCTGCGAAAAAAATAGTTTCTGGGGACTTACAAATTTCAATTTTCTATATACCTCCCCCACCTGCCTCCCTCTGAGGGCTCCCCTGCCTGGTGCATGTTGTGACAGAGAGGAGTATGGTAAAGTAAAATAAGAATTAGACTCAGAGTTTTGATAAATCTCTCTCTCTCTCTCTCTCTCTCTCTCTCTCTCTCTCTCTCTCTCCATTAGAATCTGACATTTAACCACTTTCATTGAAATGGAGAAAAAACAAATTGGCTGCTTTCCCACAATCCTTATCTGCAAGGTCACGCAGGTCACGACAATAGGCGTGAAAAAAATGAAACCTGTTTCACACTCTGATAACAAATTTCTCTCAGATGAAGTTTCACTTACAACACTCAACCCAACCTGCGATCACATTCCCTACGTGTACTCTGAAGAATTATGTACGATGTTTGTATTGTGTCTTTGTGGTTTTATTTGGTTAATAAATGATATAAAAGCTTTGGGGCTGCGAGATAGTGATATTTGCCCAAAAGAGAATGTGCATAACAATCTTCACAGTCTTCACTTGCAGGTTTCACCCCATCAATTCATTATGTTTCCCTGGTGACCAGCACCTTTTCTTGCTGTAAGGTATTGGAAATCCACTTCAAAAGATCAAATGGGCCAAAATCTGAAATCTCAGACATCAAAAAGTTTCGATTCTATAAACTTTAAAGAACTTTAGCACAATGAAATATGTTTCAATGAATCGTTCTTGAATTGATGCTTCTATTCGTGAAAACACTGACAGTTAAAAGGATATGAAACAGAAAGAAACATATGGAAATCAGATACCGCCGATTTTATCACTCGCATTATTTTCGTAGCTGCACTGTCTGGTTTACGTCCGTAGCGCTTGCGCATAAAGATGGTGTTTACTTTAGTTTAGAAGACAGCGTTATCCGTGTCATCTGTGCTTGGGACTTTATCGCCCTAACTGCACTTTGCCACGTGGGGGTGATGGCCGCCCTTTGAAGAACGATCAAATGTGAAGTATTAAATCTTCATCTCCTCGCTAAGAACACACACATACTGTTTTATCTGCTGCACACGAGCGGGGCATCACTCTCAACCTCATCTTATCAAGCGATTTGAATCGTGAAAACCTGCCTCCACACCTGCAGTCGGAACACCCTCGGAAATCTAACATATGTTCCGAATGTTTTCATACTTGGCTTCGCCGGCGTATATCACGTTTATGGCAATTACGTATGCAATCAGATAACCATCGGAATGTGGCAATGTGGTGCATTTTGGGACTCCGCGAAATGACCTTTAACCACTTTCCAAGGTTCACTGTATGGCGTCTGCCAGATGAATACGACTTTTGCCAAAGCGATTAACCAGTAAAATTTGCAATTTTTGTTCAATACTTGACACTGTGACAAGCGTAATAAAGTGTTTTGAGAGTAAACTTTTCAATATTTTTGGAGAAATAACAAGTGCCCCAATGTGGGAGTGGAGTACCATACATATAAAACTATATCATGTAAAAGGTAAGCTGAAGAATGTTGATATATGAATATAAATAAGATATAATTCACAGTAATAAGTGTGTGTAGTATCTGATGTATTTGGATGTCAGAGTAGATGTACATGCACTCACATTGAAATAGAAAATAAAACGCAAAACATTTCTGGATAGATCAGTCAAGTTAAAGTAAAAACATCTCTCAGTGATTTTTCAGAATACCATGGTTAGTCTTCTCACAGACCCTAAAGCAAATAAAGAAAATGGATTCTGTCCAAGCCCAGATATTTAGCAAGTCTAGGAATTCTCAGCTTCAGAAATTAGGAATATCTCTGGGCTCCTTTTCTGAGTTTATTATTTTTTATATTATGAACATAATTTTGTAGATTAAACTTATTTCTGCGACTAAATTTTAGTCTATATCATGGTATGTGGACTGACTTGTGTAAATTGTGAAACATACACATAAATAAGTACTTATAAACACACAGACA